>JAWPHD010011302.1:0-85178 GCA_037043455.1 Cyrtodaria siliqua
AAATGAATCGGTGTTGCATTAGAGTGGCCGGTGCTGCATTAGAGCTATGGAATTAAGAAGGATTTTTCTTTTTCTCTTTTAAGCCACTACTACGGACGAAAGATATGTCTCTCCTGCGGTAGTTATGTCAACTAAGTCGTGAGATTTATACTACAAATATTATTTAGGAATCATATTCTGTACTTGCGGAAATGTTCGATCTTTAGCTAATATGTTTAAAAATAAAAGAAGAGTTTGTGTCACCACCCTAACGTCGTTGTCGTTTGCGTCTGGTTAATGCCCCTGTCACACTATAGCGCGTTTCCACTGCGTTGGCACGGCCTTGTTTAATTTTCCAGAACGCCGTGAGATCGCAAGAAAAATCTGATATTTTTCGTGAAGATGGAGATGTCACGGCGTCCTCACAGCGACCAAGGCGTTGCTACGGAGCTCCCATGGCGTTCTATCGCGTTCCTACGGAGTTCTTGTTGGCGAAAGTCTGCGCTCTCACGGCGCTTCCACTGCGTGCACTGCGCTTTCACGGCGCTCACACTGCGCTGACGGCGTGTTGAAGACGTTCGTTTGCACTACCTATAATTCATTTATACTATTTTGTTCGTTTTTGTCATGCAAACGCCGATGGACGCGGTAGAAGCGCCTTGGGAGCGCAATGATCGCCGTGACATCTCCGTACAGTCGTTGTAAGAGCGCAGTAAAATAAATAACACTCCGTATAAGCGCCGTAGACGCGCCGTAGACGCGCCGTATAAGCGCGGTAAAGACGCAGTGACATCTCAGAGAACGCCGTACAATCTCCGTGCAAGCGCCACCGACAACCACAGCGTTCGCACTGCGACCTCTGTGCGCGCCCGCGGAGCTCCTGTGGCGTTGTAGGAGACCTTACTGCGCTGCTATGGCGACCTTACGGCGACCCCACTGCGCTCTTATCAGAACGCCGAGCGACGGCGTTTGTTTTGTGCATGCTCAAAGTGCGCGCCGTCGCTTGGCGTTCTATGCGATCCCAATGCGTCTACTGGCGATGCCACTGCGTTGCTGCGGCGATGCTTGCGATCGTACTGCGCGCACCTCGGCGTTCTGCATTTTTCTTGGACGCCGTGGGATCGCCGTGAGAACGCGGCCCTAGTGTGACAGGGTTTAACATACATGGTAACTAAAATATCTTTGGTTAAATGACATTTCAGATGAAAATAAGGGGTCGTAAAGGCAATTGCATATGAGTATAAAATAAACATATCTATTAAATTATTTGTTGTGTGTCCAAATATAAACTACTATCTCAGAGCTATTTTACCTTAGATAATATATTTCCAATAAAAAGCCGTGTTAACAAAGAAAAAAGCCATATGACGTCATATGACGTCACACACACAAAACGGGTTGACAATAGGGCTACCGCCTTGGACCGGTCAGTGGCAAAACATGTCGCTGGTGTGTGTGTGTGTGTGTGTGTGTGGGGTGGGGGGGGGGGGGTGTGTAAACCAGGTTCTACGGCGCACCAAACCTCACACTTACCCTACTGTCATCCCAATAAAACGGGGCAGTGTAAATAAAGAAATCCCCGCCATGAACTATTCTCTAACCAACATTAGTAGACAATATAAGTAAAACACAACAATGCTCGTGTATATATAAATACAAAAAAAAACAATAGCATAGAAAGGCATAAAGAAGGTACACAATGACTTGGTAGAAGCCAAAGCAACACGAGAATAAACCAATGAGGGCACGACAAGACAATATTGCAGACAAACATCAAACGTCACCGTCCTTTTGGGCTTTAGGTAGTTGCAAAATGATAGGGTCATAGCCTCTTTTGATAAACCTTTTAACAAGTTTAACAAAGATAGTATGCAAGTGAAAGAACAAGGATCTTACGATGTTTGTAAATCACATAAAAGTCAGGTTGTGATAGTCCTTGTCGTAGAAGAGTTCTTAAATTACTATTATATTTGGATAAAAGATCAGGGTTGCGATAATAAAATAATTAATTATGCAAAGGTTTTACGAAGTTTGTGGTAACGGTAGCCCTGATGGAGTAGCTTTTTAGTTATAGAAATATTACGAATATTGAAGTCCTCAACTCGAGTACAGGCTCTAGAAAAACGAATAAGTTGAGACACATAGACCCCATAAGAAGTTACTCGGGGAACATCCCCATCTAAAGAGGGGATAATTAACAGTATTTAAAATTAAAATCATCTCTCTTGTCATAGAATTTGCTAATTATATCACCATTTTCAATAGAGAGATGTAAATCGAGAAAGGAAGCGTTTGTATCAGAAGTATTAGCTTTGTTAAGTTGAAGTTCTTAAGGATATATATTAATAACCATAGTAGAAAAGAAAGGCTTCATTAAAGGCTTCAATAATATCTGCCTGGGTATCTGGTTAAAGACTCAACATGAAATCTCTTTCATAGTAATATAAATACAGTGGTAAAAAACGCTTTAATATTGTTACAGGCCAAAAATGTAATATTTTCCGTAGCAAAAGTTTTTTTGAATGAGAGCAATAAGTTTGTCTTTGATAAGGTGGTATGGTAAAGTTGTATATAATGTAGAAAAATCATAATTACTTATAGATGAACCTCGACGTTTATTGTAAATTGTATCAAGAACGTCGCCTGAATTTTTAATAGACCAAAATAAAGTAATCCCAGATTTTTCATAAGCTTTAGCACAATATTGTTTAACGTGATCTTTCATAGCGGTAAGACAATTTGGAGATATTTGTAGTGGTGCAAGAACTAGAATTGGAAATAAAACTGGCTTTATATGTTTGTTTGTGTAATTTGGGAATCCGGTACATAGTTGGAGGTCTGTGTTGCTTTTCGTCTATTCCAGCCTTGAAAATCTGGCACTGAGTGATATGTGTCGAAACAACATTTTCTTCATGAACTGTAGTATACGAATTAGTACTCCCGAGTTCCTGAGATACAATATTGACGTAATGGGGGGGCACTCCACAGTTTAATGTACATTTCTCAATCATCAAACACTTGACAAGCTCTTAGCCTGAATCCTTGAGCAAAAATAAATCACATCATCATTGTGTCATACATTTCTTAGAAGACAATAAAATTACCCATGTTTCCATACCAAATAAAAGTATCAAAAAGCATTTTCTGTACAACTTTAGTCCCATTTCTTTAAGATTACCCCACCCCTTAAAACATGCTAAAAATGCAATTTTAGCAATATTTCAAATGTCAATAAATAAAAATAAAATTTTTTCCTACACATATCAGGGTCATGTCTGCACTCATAATGCTCTTGCATATCAGGAAATGCTAAATTTTACATACCTAGTCCGGCATTTTAAAAAGTTATTCCACGCTGATCTCCTCGTCAGTGAAAATCAGCCATTTTAACTACTTTTAGGAAGTTTTTGATTGGTTCACATTTTTCTATTTATAGCCTCCAAAAAACCCAAAGAATGCATATTCCAATACACCAAAATAAAGTTAGAAGTAATCAAAACTGAAAAAAACATCAAACATGTGCTTCATAATTATTATAAAGACCATCAATGGACCTAAAAGATGCTTAGTTGATTTCTTTCTGATTTACACCATGGACATTCATGCGAAACTGAGGAGTGCCCCCTGGAGGCGTCAAACAATTATTATATTATTAGTGCTTTATCAGCAGAAACTAAAGCAAACTTATTATGAAATTCCTGGATTCCCGATTTTAAATTACGAAATGAAAACCTACATCTAGGGGGAAGTAGGAAGGGGTTATCCGATGTTAAAAATAGTATTTTTCCAAGTAGAAAGTGAGTTAGGGTCAGCATGTTCTCTACGAGACCATTTAATACTGAACTCTTCATTGGATTGGGCGATCCGACCACGACATGTATTATAATCAATCACAGAGGGCAATCTATACTTCGGACCTTTAGAAAGCAAATTCCGAATACGTTTATCTAAATTACCAGTAATGACATGACCGGCAGGAGCATAGCAAAATTTAAGTGTTCTACAATCGCAATCCATAGGAGTGTTATTTACTATATCAAGGTCAGACACTATTTTGTTGTAGTTGAAAAGCATATTTTTATATTTTTTTGTACTTATAACAAATTATAGGATTTTCGGAATTATTGAATAGAATCAACAACACGATTATCTCGAAAAATATGTGGTATATCAATAAAATCAATGCCCTTATTAAGATAAAGAATTTTTAGAAAATGTCTGGCGTGATCAGACTCCTCGTCAATATGGGGTCGGAGAACATGCTGCGTATAGCTTTGAATTATGGAGAAGCAGTGTTATACGAAGGATCAGTTCGAATGAACATTTTGTCTGCTTCCTCGTCAATCAGCTTAAGTGAAAAAATGGATAGAGAGGTGAGACAAGAAAGCATCGATTGCTTTCCAGACTGTTTAAAAATAGTATGTAAATCAGCGACTGACATAGTAATACGTGATTTCCGTTTGATGTTACCATTACGCCTACATTGCATAAGGGTCTTTTGAAACATTTCCTTGTTGATAAATATTATCAACGTGGTGCATTTCAATTCAAAACATAAATCAGTCTATAAGTCTATATGAGTCTACAAGTCCATATAAAACATGTGACACTTAGGGCGGCGCCAAATTTGACCACATGGTCGCCATTTGAACAAACTTGATAGAGGACCATAAGCTTATTGAAAGAATTGTCAAAAACTGTCGTGTGTTTTTTGAGGAGAAGATTTTAAAGTTTTTACTATTGTAAGGAGTATCAGAGTAAACTGCTGCTAACGAACACCGATGTCGACACCGACAAACGAAAAGCCATCATTGGCAGGTAACTGTCTACCGGAAGTTCCCGGATATGATACCCCGATCCACATATTTTTGTCGATTCGGTGAGTAAATATTTGTTTTTCTGTAATTATATAATCCGATTTGATTAAAATGTTTCTGTGCTAAGTACCCAGCCTTGTCTCTAGTTTTGAGCGCTGGTCCATTCTAGTCCAAACCGGTAGTGGTGAAAGAGGAGAATCGTTTCATCTGATGATTTTGAAGCTGATACCCTGAGCAATGTATTAACATTTACAGCATTTTCTCGCGAAATCTCTTTTGCTTAGGAAAAAAAAAAGATTAGCGAGGCTGTCAAATTGTTCGGTCTGCCAAACGGCTTGTGATATTTACTGTAAACAGTTCATTTCATAGATATGTTGAGGGATGTGAGTAAATGATATCCCGAGCAAGCAAGACATGGAATGATACCCCGAGCAAGCAATCAATGAAATGATGCACCGAACAAGCAAGAAATGGAATGATACCCCGAAATAATTATCCATATGAAGTAACTGCACTGCATTTTTTCAGACTTTGGAAATGGGAGAGGAAAACAGTGAAACCTATCACTTCAAAAAAAAAAGAGACAAGCGATTCTACAAGAACATTTTATTAGAGAATATATGGTACCGCCAAATCCACTAACTGTAGAAAGACCAGTAACAACTTCGTTTAATAGAATCAAAATCACGCCGAAATACGATGAAGTACGAAAGAGTACACTTCTCCGGTCACCTCGACAGTTGAAATTCACACAAACGAAGTCACCAAATGCAAAAATATTTCGAAAGTTAACGTTCGATAAAGGTAATATATGTCTATATCATGAATTTGAAACCAAAATCAGAAATGCTGTCATAGTACATGAGCGACAAAAGAATAAAGACAATAATATTATTAAATATATTAAATAACTTTCACATACAAATGGTTTTATGACATATCAAGCTTTCTACAAACAAAATCCAAATCTATGGTCTTCTATGCTGTTGCTGAAAATGTCGTTATACTTACTATAGATTACTAAAACACATGTAATACTTTTTAACACAACCCATCAATTTCGTTGTTATTATCCAACTCTTTGTCTGTCCCCTATATGGAATCTCAACAAAAAGATGCCTTAGAAGACAAACATTTATATGAGCAAATTCCATTTATATATCGATGACGGATGCTTTTTTTTAAATTCGTTTACAAGATAAGCTTGTTTATACTTTTTAAGGTTTGTTAAAGAAAACTATTTTTAATCAAAAATTAACAAATTAAAACCAAAAAGAAGAAAAAGGAAGTCATGTTATCTCATTATATGGAAAGAAAACGGTTATCAAGTATCAATTTACCGGATCATATTTCAGTATGACATTTTTTTTCTTTCATTAGATCTTCCTTTTGTCTTTTATTCATTTGTTTGCGGTCACCGGGCATAGGGCCTTGTGATCATTCGACATCAGTATAAATTATGAAAAAAAAATCTATATATATTTTTAACGATATTTTATTGGAGTGTCTATGATAATTTGCTTTCTGTAGTATCCGTTGGGCATCGCATATATGGCCTAAACATGTGCTAAAGGACACGTAAAACACCATTCAAATAAACAAATATCGTTCACACGTAGCCGGATATTGTCTGAGTTTTCACGAACGATCTGATGAGGTCTAAAAGCCAAAGTTGATATAGCCGGAATAATAGTTACATGTATGTAGCATAAGATCACGAAACAAAATAAGCCTGTATCTTCCGAGAAACGACTTAATTATTCGAGAGAATCCATACTTTATCTATTTTATATAGAGGTTACAACTGGAAATAGCATTTCTGCATTGTTCAAAAATGCCCTATCTAGAAGAACGTTCTCACATGATTTTTTTAATGTCTCAACCGATTTCGAAAAGTAAGGTATTTTTAGTTTACCACTAAAATGTCTGTTTTACCGATGTACATCTTATTTAGGTACTAGTAGAATTTTATCTTAAAAAGTCCAAAAATAAACTATAAATGACTGTTCTTATTTCTACAAAAATGAAATAATATTTGACCATGTATTCGCCAAATATTTGCTGAAATTCTCGGGGTATCATTCCATTTCTTGCTTGCTTGCCCGGGGTATCATTCACTCACATCCCGCAACATATCTATGAAATCTTTTCATTAAATATCACAATGCCCTTTTGCTGACCGACCAGTTTGACAGCCTCTCTAATCATAAGTTTCCCTAACAAAAGAGATTTCGCGAGGAAATGCTGTAAATGTTAATAAATTGCTCAGGGTATCAGCTTCAAAATCATCCGATGAATCGATTCTCCTCTTTCACCACTACCGTTTTGGACTAGAATGGACCACCGCTCAAAACTAGAAACAAGGTCAGGTACTTTGCACAGAAACATTGTAATCAAATCGGATTATAAACTACTGAAAAACAAATATTTACTCAATGAATCGACAAAAATATGTGGATCGGGGTATCACATCCGGGCACTTCCGGTAGACTGGTACCTGCCATTGTAAATTGGGTAAACATTATAAGAAATTAGAGGGGAAGCGGGGTACGGTAAGGGGTACTGGGGGATCTGTGGTCAGGGATATTTACTGACGTCAATTGGAAAATCATAATCAGAGTGTGAGGGGGCGGGGCGTTCTTCCATCTGATGTAAATAAGCTCTTATATTTGGACACGCAACAAAGAATTGAATAGATATTTTTATTTTATACTTATATGCAATTGCATGCCATCAATCTCACTAGTTGCCATCTATTGAATACTGAAATGTCATTGCTAGCCTTAGTGCACGCTAACTGCTTCTCTTTCAAGAACATTTAACCAAAGATAGTTCAGCTACTAAATTATGCTAACCAGACGCAGACGAAAACGTTGCCAACGTTAGAATGGTGACAATAGCTCTTTTTTCTTTTTTCAAAACATACTAGCTAAAAATAGAACAATTCCGCAAATAATGATATTGGAAAATGATTCCTATATCCGATTTGCAGTATGAATCTCACGACTGAGTGGACATAACTATCACATGAGATACGTATCTTTCGTCCGATGTAGTGGCTTAAAAAGAGAAAAAGAAAATTCCTTCTTAATTCCATAGCTCAAATTCAGCACCGGCCACTCTATTGCAGCACCGATGCATTTTGGGCAGCATTTGTGTTAATTCGACTGTCTAAGACAACAAACTTCTTGTGTATGTTCCTATGAGTCATGACACATTTATGTTTTAACAGCAACACATATGACAAGAAGCAATTTATCAATGAAAAATACCACCTTTAATGACATGTGCGTGCACTTTTACTTCATTACCCGTCACCGCGAAACGTAAAATCTAAAAAACTACAGAATTTTCAGTTCGGATATTTTTAAGACCTCTCATAGTATAATTGAACTACTGTCTTCGATGTTTGATTAAACGCGTTGAAAGCAAATTACTCACAAATATACTTGATGATATACCCTTTTTTCCATCAAAATAAGACCTCAATGCAGTGCTCAAGAAATAGGATAGCCCGACGCCCGGGGCTCCTCGAAATCCATTCCGGGCCTGTCTCATTTTGCTGACGAGGAGCCCGTCGGGCCTGCCTAAAAAAAAAAAAAAAATCCCCCAAAAAATCAATTTTACTGGATCTCAAGCTCAAGTTCCTCAAGACAAAATACTCCCATGTGTATTGTGAAGTGTGAAAACACTAGCAAGAAAGAATTAAAATGTGTTATACACACATTGAAACAATAAGAAGTTCAAATATTTTGCCTGGCTTCGTGTCGGCAGTTTGTCAAAACTTTGAGGTTGACAATTGTTGACATAAAACTCATTATTCTGCTAGTAGGGTTGTGTTTTCTTTCCTTTGTGATAAGAAATACCGTTTTTGTCATTAAAAACACATTAATGCATGAAAAAAAATCGTTATTGATGGTATTTCGATTGAATGTTTGTGAAATGTTCGGGCCGTCAAAGTGCGGTGTCATAGTAGTTCGGATGGTACATAATTTCGGATTTTTTTTTTTTTTTTTTTTTTTTTTTTTCTTTTACATAATCAAATAAGAAAAACTGTCCTTTACAAATACATGTTGGTGGAAAGAAAAATATATATAATGTATATGTATAAATACAGATATAAAGTATATTTCTATTCATTATTTAAGGTGTAAGGCATTCCTGGAATCCTACTTTTAAATGAATTCTAGTCTAGGCTCCTAATTCTTTACTTGGAGAAAGTGGTGAAAGTGGTGACAAAAAGAAAAAATATAGCCAGAGGAGGCTCTGATAGTCTCATAAAACCTGATTAAAAATTTGGCTCCAAGTTTTGCTCCAGTTTCAACAAGTCGGCTCTGATTATTATCGTTTGGCAAAAGTGCTAGTACTCTCCTTTGCATTGGTTATAAATTACTATGTAATATTCTATTCTAACATATTTTAAACGAAATGGTAAATAAGTCGGCTGACCAGGGAGCATAAAGTGGTAGCAAAAAGAAAAATATAGTCAGAGGAGGTTCTGAGCTTGATTAAAACATAGGTAACAAAATTAATGTGTGCTATAAAAGTGAATAATGACACATTTCCAATAAGAAAAAAATATTGGACCTTTCCATTTTAAATCAGGGCCTGTCCATTTCAAATCAGGGCCTGTCCATTTTCAGAAGCAACAAGCCCTGGGCCTGTCTCTTAAAATAATTTTCTTTGAGCACTGCAATGGCAGCACCGGATACTTCTCAAACGGTGAAAACGCCAGCACCATTAAAGCGTTTGGTAGGCGTGATAGAGTACATTTTGTACTTTTATTTTGCAAGAGTGATTCTTGTATTTTTCTTAGCTAGGTTTCACCGATTTATTTGGAGTAGATGTCAGACCTGGGCCCAGGTAATCAAGTACACTGTAGCTGCTGCGAGAGGAAAAGGTGTATGTATCAAAATAACGGGAACTAAGACTTGGCAGCCCTCATTTCAAGCACAGCCATGAGTAGCTGTCAAGGTTAACATATTGTATGTATTTTTTTTCCATACTTGAGCATACTCTGTGTTACGAACTATCACAACCGCCACATTGAATACCACTGCCCACATTCAGGTATCTTTAGAATAAAATATTATTTACACATATGTCCTGAAGATGTATTTAATGAATTGTTAACGAACAGACAATGAACAAATGCAATAAAGGCGTACTTCTGAACAATAGATGCCCAACTAGTAGGATAACGTGTCTCTCCGTGCTTGCAGTCAGAACTGTTATTCATTTCTATCTTTGGAGATCAGTGAGCCCAATATTTATATAGAGATATCGGTGGTACATTCTGGAATACGATTCTTTTCTTACTTTAATTTCAAATACGTGATTCCACTGTTTCATCCTTTAAAGGTTCTGAATATTGTTTAATCTACTTTAGGATATGTTCATTTCAATTTAGACGTTTAACTGTTACTTGTGATACGCAGGCTTTATAACCTATGAATTCCATGTTGTTTATTTCGCCCATTGTTTTTTTTTTGTTTAGGGGAAAGCATTTTGCTAGAAACTGGGACCATCCGACGCTGGCACTTGGTATGAAAATTCCTCATGGAAGGTTCCATGTTCATCGTCATATGCATACCATCTTCGGGATGGCTAACAATTGTGTACTGTTGGCATTTTAAATATTAATTTTTGCTCAAACCGGGACTAGAGGGCGCGAGCGGTAGCAAGCATTGTTTTACTACCGTTCATAAACAAACACAAACAAACCGAGACTGCAATATTTCTTGTATTAATCGTGTTCGGCGATTTCCAAATTTCTCTTATTTTATACTCTTTTTAACAATGTAAGCAGTATAACATAAACATAACACATGCAGATTGGATGGAAGTTAAATATCTTGGCCTGCATTTCAAAAACTAACTTGCGATTAAACAGACGACAACGTACGCGGCAGGTCATGCACTATGTAACGGTATGGATGCTATTTCACATAAGACAATGTCTCAATACGCAGCAGGTCATGCACTATGTATCGGTATGGATGCTATTTCACATACGACAATGTCTCAATACGCAGAGGTCATGCGCTATGTAACGGTATGGATGCTATTTCACATAAGACAATGTCACAATACGCAGCAGGTCATGCGCTATGTAACGGTATGGATGCTATTTCACATAAGACAATGTCACAATATGCAGCAGGTTATGCGCTATGAAACGGTATGGATGCTATTTCACATAAGACAATGTCACAATACGCAGCAAAGTATGCGCTTTGTAACGGTATGGATGTTATTTCACATACGACAATGTCGTCAATACGCAGCAGGTTATGCACTATGTAACGGTATGGATGCTATTTCACATAAGACAATGTCACAATACGCAGCAGGTTATGCGCTATGTAACGATATGGATGCTATTTCACATACGACAATGTCACAATACGCAGCAGGTTATGCGGTATGTAACGGTATGGATGCTATTTCACATACGACAATGTCACAATATGCAGCAGGGTATGCGCTATGTAACGGTATGGATGTTATTTCACATACGACAATGTCGTCAATACGCAGCAGGTTATGCACTATGTAACGGTATGGATGCTATTTCACATAAGACAATGTCACAATACGCAGCAGGTTATGCGCTATGTAACGGTATGGATGTTATTTCACATACGACAATGTCACAATACTCAGCGGGTTATGCACTATGTTGCGATGTGCACGCTATGCGCTTGCTATAAACTAAATTTCGATGGGTCTATATAATTGCGTGTTATGAAAAATGAACACACATTTAGCATTACAAATATTCATAATTTAAAAACGTCATTGTCAAATTAAAGGTGCACACGGTAATCTTGCGGCATTTATATGTTATTAAACTTACACCTGAATTTATTAGTCCAGTATTATTGACTTTATATCTGCGTACATATATTAAATAACAGGTAATAACAATTGGAGTTTTCTTGTTTTCATCTCATTATACTAAACTTTTAAATATATTACTGATTACTAATTAAATTGCTTTGAACAATTAAGTACTAATAATGGTTTGCAAATATGTAAGGTATTGAGTAAAACTAACGAGATGCCGCGAGTTTTAAAACAAAATCAAGATTTCCATGTGTCTTTTAACTACGGCTTATTTTTTGTCAATACTGAAGAATCCTTGAATTCCCTACTCATATATCGAAACAACTCTTTCGGTTCTTTTACTTGCCACGATGAGAGACGGAAACACGTATCCCGATGATAGACGGAAACACGGGGCCGACCGTTTAACAATAAGATGGACGAAACAATTTGAGTTCAGTGATTTGTTCGTTGTGTGTAATTTAAAGAACAAGTTCACAAAGTTAGCTAACGTAACAGTTATAGAATCGAACAACTGGTGTCATAGTTGCTTCTTATTTTTTCTGCTAACTCATGATTCTTCCAACGAGCCAAACCTTCCCATTTGTCCATGTTTTCTTTTATTTTCCGTATCACCCTAGACCGCATCTTGGAGTTCTTTTCCATTTCATACGTCACATAAAACAAACCGTGAACTCTCCGTGCGACTCCCAACAGCGACAAAACTCTGCTGAATGTATACTTGTTGTTTAATATTGTAAGCAGATTGTCCAAGCATACGTCGACCAGGAGCAGATAGTCACCAATGAATTTGCAAATTTTAACCAACAGTAGAAGATTGAGTTTATTGGTGAAATTCGGCAGATCTTTGTTCAGGTAGGCCTGTGACAGATATTGCAGAGTTTCTTTGGCGCATTTGTGTACTGACTGAGCATTCTTGCACGATAGTGTATGGTTCAAGACGGCTGTCTTCAGTTTGTATGATGTGATTGACTTAAAACCACCATCCATTGCGAAGACATGTTGAACAATGAACTTTAGTATCATGTAGATATCTCGGTGTACCTGCGATGTGGTCTTTAACGTCTTAAGTACCCGTGCCGCCTTTGAAATTTTAAAGCACGTATCGTGTTGTTCGCTACAGCGTTTTTGAACTAAATAATGGAGATGATCGTCATCTTGTTTTGCCGTCATCTCGTTTCCCATATTTTTATATCATTCGAATGCAGGCATGAAATCTACATGTATTTCAATTACATCCAACGTTTGCAAATCTGTTGATTTAGAAAGGTTTGGTGCTTTAAGTGTTTTATTTTTACTAACCCATAAGAATTTGTATGTCATGCCAGACATGCAATCGTCAAGTACATAAACAAGATTGCCTTGCTCGCAAGATGTATATTTGAACTCGTTTTCTAATGCATCCTTTACACAATTGTTGAAGCTCAAAAGTAAATACTGTGTATCAATCGGTAAGTTTTCACCGATAATGTTTACTCTAGGACTATAAAATGGACGCTGGGTGTCAATGTACTTTACAAAATCACCCTTTGTGTCAACTAATTTCTTGAAGCCGTCACACATACCGTGACTTTCTAGTTCAACAGAACTAGACCTCTTCAAAACAGCCAAATAGTCGAATTCAATGGTTGCCCTTTCGCCAAACTCCCATATCCGTGTTTGTTCTGCCATGCTTCCACAAGCTACTTTCTTTGTCACTTCGAATGGTGTGCTATTCATTTTATCAGTAACTCTATCCAGCACATGTTCAACTGCTTGTTTGATAGCCTTTACTTCAACAGAATCACAGTTTACTACTAATAGAGTCCTGAAGTCTTCATACAAATGTTCCATGTTGAATTAGTATATAAAGTTAGCGTCATATAGTTTACTAGTGTACTGTTTTATGTTTCATCATTATCGCAACGTCAAAGTCTTCACCTCCTTTTTCAAATATGCATGGTTGATCTGATATATAAAAAGATAGAACATACTTATTAAAAAATAACTTTACTATACATATCACGTACGAAGATTACTATGGATAACCACAAACACATACAGAAACAAAGAACAAATTTAAAGATGAATTAAAGGAAAAAATAAGACATCACAAACACAACCAGTTTGTGTTTGTGATGTCACATGCCTTGCTTATTAACACTGTTAACATTGTACTTGTTCTTGGTTTCAATGCATGTTTCTGGTCGACTGTGTTCTGTGAAAGCTACATTTCTTGTTAAACCTTTAAAGCTACTGTTAAAAAAATGTGTGGTACTCCCATACCTTACATTTAAAATGGGCGTACATCTTATTATAATATGTGTTAGTTATATAGTTTTTATGTTATTTTCTTCTAAATTTGGCAATAGTTAATGAATAATAGCAATTACTTACCATTTTATACTATATCCTAATCTTAGAAATACAGCTTTATTTACATGCACTTTTTTAATGTATAGCGTTCTTAATAGGTTTCTATAATGACCTTTTATACTGCTGTTATTTTTTAAATTTGGTCGGTTAAATTCAATATAGAACATGGTATTATTTAACCGCCTCGAGTATTACGCAGTAGATAACGCAGGAGTTGTCTAAAGGTAATTTACGAATAAGTATAAAATAAGTTGTTACAAAACAATATCTCGTTTTGTACAATTCACTAGACATCCAGGTATCTTCCTGGTGAGGTTGTGATTTGAGACGATATCAAATAACATCAAGTACGTTTGCTATAATAAATAACACAGATAAATATACTTTTGTTTGACGTATTGATCAGATAAAACCAGGCCGTAGTGTAAAATCAAAACACCGAGCAATAAATTAACAGGAATTATAAAAACATGTCTTATTCATTTTATGAAACAGACATACCATCCGTTTTCCCCCTAATATACCTAAGTATATATTGTTTATCGTTTGTTCTTATATAACTGTATTAGTTGTTTTTTACTTTTATTATATATATCAATGTGTCTGTCGTGCTGTATAAGTTGGTTTTTACTTTTATTATATATGTTATGCGCAAAATAAGAATATGGACAATTCCGGATATGCTCTGCGCAAAGTAAGAATTCTTAAACTGCGCGCGGCATTATCGGAATTCTCAAATTCCGGAATAGTCCGTCCACAAAGTAGGAATTGGGACAAAGTAAGAATTTGTTCGTTATCGTCAGTGCGCAAAGTAGGGAGTGGAACAAAGTAGGACTATTTTAAGTTAATCATATTCGCGAGTATACACTTTGATTTTTGTTTTCATTCAAGTAGTCAACATATCAACAGTATATTTGTATAAGAAATTCTAAAGTAAAATAGCTATTTTTTTAATCCAGAAAATATGATGCATACGTCAGTAGGTAAAGTTAAATCAATTTTATTTTGAATCATGCGTACGTATAGTTAAAATCACTAACATACTGTGATTTAGTTTGCTAAATGCGTTTGACAAAAGAGCATACAAATACTTAAATGTGTGTGTTTATTTTAAGCCGACAACCGTGGGTGTTCTTACATACCGATTAGGATATCTGCGTTTTACATTCCGGATAGAAAGTATTTTCTTGCATTGGGGATAAGGCTTTCCGCGTTTTACTTTGAATTGAATTGGGTTTTAAGGCGCACCAACACATGAAAGGTTATATGACGCCTAACAGGAATGAAAATGCCAGGCTCATCCTCCACTTACATCAAGATAAAATATGTAGAATGGGCCTAGAACCTTCTTACCTGCAGAACTGCACAGTTGCTGCCATTTACGATGGAGCCACGTTTCCACGTTTGCGTACGCGGTGTCATGACCTTGAATGAGCATGGTAAAAAATGAAAAAAATAATATGAATGGGGGGGGGGGGGGTGGGGAGGGGGGAGTCCTACCTCTGCATGTGATGGTGTGTTTGCAGTGGTTGTATTCTACCCCCGCCAACCTCACGGGGATCCGCGTATTACACGGTGGATGGATGCAAGATATTCATAATCGCTAAATATTAAATTAATAACTAACTCAGAACACAATAATAACTAACGTTGCGACGTAATAACTAACGTTGCGACTTTGAGTGATGGCGTCAGTAAACTGACTTAAAATGTAATAAATAGATTAGTTAACTGCCCGAATCGATTATTCGGTAATCCTTCACTCGATGGTAGACGTGTTTTGTTTTTTCACTCACTCTCATACGCTCGTTCGTGAAAAGAACCACACGTCTATACCACTCTTGAAGGATTTCCCTATAATCCATCCCAGCATTTAAATATTCTCTATATATCGATGGTCTAGAATTATAACGTCGTAAGTGAAAAATCATAGTTTTCGGGAAAGTGAAAAAAACGGACTGACAGTAACAACTGTGTGAATTCTCTGAACAATCTCATAGTTTGCTTTCTCATAAAACAAAGTATTTGTTATTTCAAAATTTTTTTTTTTGACTTTGTAATCTGAGCAATTGCACTTACGACCTTATGTTATTAAATATTCGGAAAGGAAGATGTTCATAAAAAAGTTGTATCTGGCAGTTAGACCTTTTAAAATATGGTAAAAGCGATTATTAAACCACTGTAAGTGTCTTATAAAAGTTTGCTGGTTCATGCTACACTGTTGGTCGAAATGTAGAATGCATATGGGAACATGCGTGTGATGACAACATTGCAATATTATATTAGAAAATGTTCTATTTTTATATATTTATAGTTAAATCAAACGGATATAAAAAAAACATGCTCTTATTATTATAAATTTAATTAAATATTAATTTTCACTTAATATACAAATAGTATTAATTTAATTAAATAGTAATGGTAACGTAACATACAAATAGAGACACGAATTATGTTTCAAATTAATTGTTGAACAATTATAACATTTAATAACAGAGAACCGGGAGTTGTATTCACTAATGAAAAGAAAACTAATCAATCACGAACAAACACTAACACATGGTCCTATACCCTCTGTAGTCTATAACGTTACATTGTATTTACCGACTATCTTTGGAAAATGTAAAACTATTCAATTCGTAACCAGACATTTAATTTGATATGTCTGGCTTTAAATCAGCAGAGCGACGTTAATAATGCATATCTTTTAGTGCATTTTGAAAGCCCCATTGTGAAAAGATCTGGGTGCAAGATATTGTATTACCATCAAAATAATGACACAGGTTAAATATCCACAAACACTTGTCACTTCAACGAGATTATATCATAATTATCATAAATATTTTCAGTTCCCAAAATAATAAATGTGACTAAAATATTTCGCAAGTAGCTTAAGTCATATTAAATAGTTTGAAAACTTAAAGTTGAAGGCCAGAATAAGACCAACGTCTCTCTTGTGTTAGGCAACTGCGTGGAGACAACAGTCAGAACTCGAATAGACTCTACTGAGTTATGTGGGTGAAAAAGCTCTGTAAGTACGATGTGCATTCCATATCTCATATATATCCTTATATAATATGTCAACGCACTCTCTATATACTTATCATAATATATGTTATCCTCATACACTATATATCCTTACATATCATATCCCCATACATTATACATCCTTATGTAATATATCCCAATACCCTCTATATAATATAATATAGAGAGTATGGGAACATATTATATAGGGATATATAGGGTATGTGGATATTATACTTACATAGTAACTATATCCCCATACGCTATATGTCCTTGCATAATATGTTCCATATCCTCTATATCCTTACATTATATGTCCCCGTACTCTCTAAATGGTTTCGTAATATGCCTACGTACTCTCTATATCCTTCATATTATGTCACCGTACCCTTTATATATTTACATAGTATATCTACATACTCTATATATCTTTTAATACACAATATTTCCCCGTATCATTTGTATGTCCCCGTACCGTTTATATCTTTACATAGGATGCCTCCGTACCATCTTTACATACATTATATGTCCCAATGTCCACATACCCTCATATAAGTGCATATTATCTTATTTCATTCGATAGAAGTGGAAAAGAAGGTCGTAGCAGTTGTACATTTACATGCAAGCTTAAGAATAATAAGGTCGTATCTACCAGTTAAGACCCAACTGTTTATAAATATTAAGGTCGTATCTACCACTTATGGTGGCATATTTCTGCCACGAGATAGCTAGATAATTTATCGTGCATTTTTCGCGATAATGTTCCTTTTTCTCTTTAATTTTCAACAATTTTATCTAACAAAACTTGCTGCGATACTGCCCTCTTCTGTCATCTCGTTAGCACAATAGTTAACGCGGTAAGAATTATCTTAATCATTTGAAATTTTGTTTCGTGAAAATTCAATTACTATCTCGAAGAAAGCATGATACGGGTATCGCGATAATTCTCCAGAAACCAGAATCATGATGGCAAAAGATAATTATCTAGCTATCTCGTGGCAGAAATATGCCACCATAACCACTTACAACCTTGTATGATTATAGCCTTGTAGTTACGACCTTTTTGCAAAATATAGCACATCTGCTATGGATGGATGGATGGAAGGATTGATGGATGGAACGTTCGAACGAACGATCGAACGAACGAACGAACGGTGTTTCATGGCATGTCGACAGATAAATAGGTTATATGTTGCACAAATATCGACGAAAGATGAAGAAGTGAAATAGTATTTTAGAAAATAACGTGAAAATGGGCTGATTATACTGTGTTCTAAGTGTTAGCACTAACATTACATCAAACATGTAGCTTTCTTATGAAACAATATTCGTAGTGTACTAAATATGTTAAATATGTTTAAATATATTTCGAAATATTGCAATATCGTATAACATAACATAATTATATTTAACATTAATATCATTACGTGGCCGGAAATTAACTGTCATAACCCAAAAACCTGCATATTGTAAAATTAAAACATTTAACTTATAACTTTAAACAGGTTATCGATTTTTGTTTCAGTAAAACATGTTTTATGTACGTTTATATTGTCGAAATATACATTGTAAAACTGACTAATATAAGCTTCCCCATCGCTTAAAGGAATTAATGCATGACCATGTAATGTAATAATAGTTAAATACAACGTTCGATTAACAGTCCTTTTGTCAATGTATATATGATTGGTGTGTAATGTTGTTCAAAGGTGTGAAGGAGTCCACGCGCCGCTCTTATGGTAAACTGGGGGTTTAAACTGGTTCTAGGGTGCACCAAATCTCACACTTACCCTACTGTCATCCCATTAAAACAGGACAGTGTAAATAAAGAAATCCCCGCCATGATCTAATATCTCACCATCAAGGCAGCATCAATAGGCAATATAAGTAAAACACAAATATGCTCGTGTAAATATAATACAAAAAACAATAGCATAGAAAGCCACAATGAAGGTACTCAATGACTTGGCAGAAGCCAGAGCAACAAGAGAATAAACCATTAAGGGCACGACAAGAAAGATCATAGACAAACATCAAAGTCAGGTTATGATAGTCTTTATCGCGGAAGAAGTGAAGTTTATGGTAACGGTAGACCTGATGAAGTAGCTTTGAAGTTATACAAAGGTTACTCATTTAAAGTCGTCAAGTCGATTATAAGCTCTAGAAAAAAAAGAAAGATGGGAATCATATACCCCATAAGATGTTGCTTGGGGAACACCCACCTTCTTAGTAGAGATAATTAACAATATCGAAATTAAAATCAACTCTCTTATCATAACCTTTGTTTATTTATTTTTTTATTATCAATTAAGAGATGCAAATCTAGAAAAGAGGCGACAATATCAGAAATATGAGCTTTGTTAAGTTGAAGTTCTTTTGTGTATATATGATTATTATTTGTATTGTTCACCATAGAAGAAAAGAAAAGGTTGCCAATGTTAAATATATCATCCAGCTACTGAGAGGTATTATAAATGTCTTCGATGACATCCGTCTGAGACTCAACATGAAATCTCTTTCATAGCAATACAAAAGCAAACCTGCGACAAGAGGTGCACAGTTTGTTCACATAGGGATACCAACACAATGCCTATAAACCGTAGGTCCATACCTACTGAAAATATTATCTTATATAAATCTAAGTGATTAACAAACTTCTCGGCAAGTCCACATAGTGAAATGTATTATTTTTCTCAAGCATTTATTTTTAATAAGAGCAATAAGGTAGACATTTTAACAAAGGGTGTGGGGGTAAAGTTGTAAGACGGGTGTTCCGCGGCACACGTGTGTCGCCTGTCAGCGCTTTTTTTTTTGGACCCAGATAAATGACCTTGACAAACCGGCCTGACTAAGTTTTCATGTAGAAAAAACAGAGTATTTAACCCATATAATGACCTTCAGTTTGACCTTGACCTTTATATTTTAGTATGGCCATGTCGATGTTGTCATGATAAGTATATATTGAAAGCTTGATGAAGAAATATCAAGAAATGAGAAAGTTATAGCTAACGTTAAGTTTTCGTGAAGAAAGAAATGAGTATTAACCCATATAATGACGTTCAGTGTGACCTTGACCGTTATATTTTAGTATGGTCATGTCGATGTTGTCATGATGAGTGTATATTGAAGGTTTGATGAAGAAATATCAAGATATGAGGAAGTTATAGCCAACATTAAGTTTTCGTGAAGAAAGAAATGAGTATTTAACCGATATAATGACCTTCAGTGTAACCTTGACCTTTATATTTTAGTGTGGTCATGTCGATATTGTCATGATGAGTATATATTGAAGATTTGATGAAGAAATATCAAGAAATGAGAAAGTTATAGCCAACGTTAAGTTTTCGTGACGGACTGACGGACGGACGGACGGACGGACTGACAGACGACAAAATGATCCGTATGTATCGCATTTTTCAAAGGCGACACAAAAAGTCGCAAGTTTTTATAGATGAGAATTCATGTTTATTGCAAATTTTACATATGATTTTTCGATAGACCAACATTAATAAATTCCGAAGTTGTCATAAGCATTAGCACAGTATCATCGCTTGTGAATAGTACAGTCAGCTATTCTCTCTGCTCATATGACTGCCTAATAATAAGCGTCGGGTAGCAATAATGGACCACTTTCTTTCTTTCTTTCTTTCACGGACCAAATGGTCAATAAAGATCATACACACTTTCTTTCTTCTCTTTATTTCTTTCTTTCTTTCTTTCTTTCTTTCACGGACCAAATGGTCGATAAAGATCATAGAAAAGTCGAATAGGAAAGGGAGCAGTCACAGAACGCAATCAACCAAAAACACGCATTAAAACAATTAACACCATCATCTCATGATTTTCACATATAAATTAGTTTAATTAATAATAGTAATTGTATATATATATTTATATATCATTTTTTTAACGCATATGTTTATTCATTTTATTCCAAAATGTCATATTTAAATCGTGATTTTTTTAGTAGTTATTTTTGGAACCGGAATCAGTAAACATCATCTTTGCTGGAATTTCTTTTACGTGAAATTCATACGGTAGAACAACAAGGGAGGCAATTTCATTAAATAAGCCGCTTTACACATGTTTTGTCCTACTACAAAAAATAGTCCAAAGATAGTTTATTTATATACAAATAGAACAATATTTTTAATCTATTTACATTGGCAGTCATTTCATTTTAACTTTTAAAATCCATTTCAAATCATTGTTTGAATAGAATGTACAATTCGCAGTGTTTTTCTCTTAACATGTTTACATTTGTGTAGAAATATCTTGTGAACAGTTTAACTGCGCATGTGTGTTGGTTGTACATTTAAAAGGAGTCCCGGCAGCTACTGTGGAATTAAAACTATATTTTACATAGTGAAATAACACTTTATTTCACTGATAAAATACAGTATTTCATTGCTTATCATTAAATAAATATATATATATCTTAGAATATATATTATTTTACAAAATAAAATTTAAATAGTAACAATATAAAAAGTTTTTTTTTGATTTAACATTAATACCTTTAGTACTCTATTTAAAATAATGAATTCATGAATTGCGAAGCTGCATTTTTGAGACAGCAATACACTGTAATAAGATTTTTTTGTGTTTATTTGACCTTTGACCAGATTATGCTTAAATACTAATACTAAGTCTTATACTTAAACTTGCCTAAAATATATATGTTATATATGTTATAAACATAGCATATATCGTATTGCATATATAAAGGACCGCATGGCAGATTAGTTATCTTAATGTGAATAACCTCAATAATTAAAATATAAAGTCGATTATTATTATTATTATTATTATATTGTTTCGACTACATAACGTATTTGACATAAAACAAAAGTATGCACTTAGTACCAACTAATGCCTTAAAATAACTTAAAAGTACTTTTGAAAAGAAAACTTTAAATAAAACGTAAACCATTTAAAACCAACAATATAACGTTATCAGTAGAAAGTAAATAAACCGTATATTTGTACCCCTAGAAACAAGTTTAAACAATGTATTATTTGATCGTATCACCTCCTGTTTGACCGTAATACATAATTCACGACCACTGCAGTCAAAGGCCTTTAAAGTCAAAGAGCTTGCAAATTTATCTGTCGTGTGACAATGTATGAGGGAAGTGAGGATGCAAATTGGGTAGCGACTTTATCTGGTTTGCTGTTCGACTTAAACCATAGTTTTAACCATACTAGATCACACGCAACGCTATGCTCCTGGATTTGGAAAAGCATTGGAAAAACAGAAAAACATTGAACAAACATACAATCAAGATAGTGATCGACGTTTAGATTACACCTTCGATATGCTCATCTTGAAAATTATAACAGCTGCGAAAGGTTTTAAGGAAAATTTAGAAAGCTGGTTAAGTACACACTACACACACTGTATACATTTTCAAATTCCACCAAGTACGGGCGTACATTTCTAAATGCATAGGCGTAGGAGCCGGGTGGGATGGGAGGTGGGATTTGGGGCGGGGTGGGGGGGGGGGGGGGTGTGGGTGAGGGGGGCACCCAGTATTCAGAGTGAGGGGCGGGGGTCAAAGTATGATTTGGCCCTCCCAATAATTTGAAGGAAAAAATGATTAACGCTGAAAAGGTAATTTCTTTCCTATATACCTATATAATGTTGTATGTTTTGGTGTAATTGAGCGTGGATAAATTGTTTTAAATTTGTGTTTTGCTTGTGAAAGCGTTTCCCCCCTCACCCCTCCCCACTCCCCCAATAATTGAAACATACTTTTTTTTGACTGTCAAATATCTTTTTCAAAAGGTTTGGCTAAAAGAAAACACGGAAAGTCACAAGCAAGAACTCAGGGACTTGGCAGAAACCGAAGCAACAAAAAAAAACACCGTTAAGGGTAAGACAAGACAAGTTTGAAGACAAACACCAAACGCTACCGTCCTTTGAGGATTTAGGTAGACGTCATCATAGGGTCCACACTCTGCCCGGTCATCGCACAATCAAATATGAAAGCATAGTGCGAAATGTAAATGCGTCAACCACTAAACATGCAGTGCGTTGCAAAATGATAGTGTCATGTAATCTTTTGATATTACGAAAAAAGTGATTATGACCAAGGATCACAAGTTTGTAAATCACCATCACCATAGAATTCAGGTTGTCCATAAAAGTCATTGTAGCAGAAGAGATTTTAAATTACTTTTATATTTTAAAAGTAGATCAGGGTTACGCTAATAAAAGTGTGCAAAGGTGTTTTGAAGTTTATGATAACGGTAGCCCTGCGTGAGTAGCTTTTTAGTTATACAAATATTACATATAATTATATACTGATGTCCTCAACATGACTACAAGCTCTTGAAAAACGAATAAGTTGAGAAACATAGACCCCATAAGAAGTAGATCGGGGAACATCTACATCTAAGTGGATTGAGGGAGGGGGTGGTGGGGGAAAGATAATTGACTGTATCAAAATTAAAATCATATCTCTTGTCATAGATTTTACTAATTATTTCACCATTTTCAATAGAGAGATGTAAATCAAGAAAAGAAGAGACAGTATCACAAATGTTATCTTTGTTGAGTTGAAGTTTTTTAGGACAGATACCCAGGCAGATGTCCTTGAAACCTTTAGTAAAAACCTCTCGGTATCTGCGCGACACATTGCACATTGACAACTTTAATACAACAATGTTAATATTTCTGATACGGTTGCGTCTTTTCTCGATCAACATCTCTTTATTGAAAATGGAAAGTGGAGAAATAATAAACATAATTTATGACAAGAGATATGATATTGATTTCGATATCGTTAACTATCCCTACATAGAAACGGGGCTGTTCCCAGAGCAAAATCTTTGTGGTATATGTTTCTCAACTTATCCTTTTTCTAGAGCTCGTAGTAGAGTTGAGGACTTAATATTCGTATTCTTTGTGTAAATAAAAAGTTATCCATCAGGGTTACCGTTATCATAAAATTTGAAAAACCTTCGCACAATTTTATTATCTGATATTTCTTTTTGTATTTACCGTGTTCGGCGATTTCCAAATTTCTCCTTTCATACTCCTTTTAACATACGAATGTAATCTGAGAACTCTTCTGCGACAAGGACTATCACAACCTGACTTGTATGGTGACTTGATTAACAAACTTCGTAAGATCCTTGGTCATTATCGATTTCATACAATCTTTATTAAACTCGCTAAAAAGTGTATCAAAAGTTGTCATGACCATACCATTTTTCAAAGCACTGCATGTTTAGTGGTTGACTCATTTCCATAACCGAACATATTGTGGACCTTATGATGACGTCTACCTAAATCCTGAAAGGATGGTAAAATCTGAATTGTGTCTGCAATCCTGTCTTGTCGTGTCCTTAATGGTTTATTCTCTTGCTGCTCAGACCTGCCAAGTCATTGAGGGCATGTTTAGTGACGTTCTAGCCTTTATTTTTATCCATATAAACATAAACATCTTTGTGTTCGACTTATCTCTTGTTTGTGTTTGTTGCTTCCAAGGGATCCATATTTCAGTATTTATTATCATTCCCACTAGCGTTTGTTTAGTGCTGTGTGGCGGCCGTAAAAAGTTGCCCCGACTACAAATCAGTAGTGTTATTACTTACTGGTCCTTTGAGATCATCAAGCCCAATATGTGTGGCTTTAAAGTAGAATATCGCTTAAGCCGGTGTTAGGAGGCGTGAGAGGTGTTGCATTTAACATAACCTCTCATGAACAGTTAAACTGAGTCTGCTACTTTTTCTCTTGTTTGTGTTAATTGCTTCCAAGAGATCCCATTTTCAGTATTTATTATATTGCCTGTTAATGCTACCTATTTTGTTAGAGGATATATCTCTGCGAGGATTTATTTATTTACATAATTCCGTTTAACTGGGATGACTTTTGGGTAAGCACGGGGTTTGTTGTTCCCCAGAACCTAGTATAAACCCCCAGCGGCATTTCTGCCACTGACCGTTCCAGTAATTTAAAGTCGTGGCGAATTTTTACGGCCGCCACACAGCACTAAACAAACGCTTGTTTAAATGTCAATAAATACTGAAAATGGGATCCCTTGGAAGCAACAAACGCAAACAAGATATAAAAGTAGCAGACTCGGTTTTATCGAGTCTGTTCATATGAGGTAAGTATAAGATGCAACACCTCTCACGCCTCCTAGCACCGGCTTAATCGATATTCTACTTTAAAGCCACAAAGATTGGGCTTGATTATCCCAAAGGACCAGTAAGTAATAACAATACTGATTTGTAGTCGGGCGACATTTTACGGTGTAAGTAACGCAATTAATCACAACGGACATATTTATGCATATATTTAACGCACGTATCGCAATCATTATTTTCACCACTGATGTATCCCTGATATGTTCTAATTGTCGGAGCAATCCTCCACCAACATAGCTAAATCAAGACGAGACCTTTGACTCCCTTGTTCTGGCAATCCATTTACAATATTCTGCCATACATTGATACTATCAGTACAATTAAAACACTAATGAACAAGGATGCATGTCGTTGTAAACCTCACCATGTTAATGTATCCGGTGCTGTATGCACGTATATAATGGTCTCGGACCGGTTTTAATTGGGCTCATTGAACAAATAGGGAAAATGCTCATTTGACAAGAGCTGTCACCCGATAAACAACATGCTGTGAAACCAATGATATGCATTTCTGTCATTAAACATACCTAACCAATAAAACGATAAACATCCAGACTGGGGTCGATAATCTTGTTTTATTTTGTTATTCGCCGAAATAGAATCCTGTCAGAAAATCACATCTGCATGGCCTTTGGAGCATGGATATAATTCACAAGAAAAGTGGCCCAGCTGAATATATTTTACCAGTTTTCTTTAGAAATAACATTTGTCTTCATTTCCATGCCAAAAACAATGTAATCCAGCCATAACTTACTTGCCTTTTAGCCTTGCTCCATGTTGGGATCATTATTTTCAAGGGCTACGACCCCGGAAGCAAAACAATACTTGTCCGACACCAATAATATAACTCTATAAACGGTGTGAGCTTTAACAGAAGGCGTAATTGCACCATTGCAATCGTCGTGCCTCCGTGGTGTAGTTAAATAGTGCAGTGGAAAGAATTTCCTGCTGAGGCTTAAATTGTGATACAAAATTAATATGTTTTATTTTATTATTTTTATTAAATGTTATTCATATACTGAATGTATTGGTTACATTGCTTAGTCTTTATTTAAGTTGTTTAAGTAAAATTGACCTAGCTTTGGACGTGAAAGTTTAAACAGGTTGAATCAGTCTGCAAAAATAACAGTGGCGCCATTCAATGGAGGTTCGCTTTCTTACGTGATACATGACCCACTGTTCAAAAGGTAGGCATTTTAAAAGTAAGATGTTTAAAAACGTTCTATGGAGAAATTTAGTATTATTTTGTCTTATACACATGTGCAACATGTTTTAAAATAACAGTTTTTATGCAAATCACGATTTACAATTTACGATGATATACATTTATTTTGCGGATATACATCTGTCTGCAACACATTTGTATATTGAGAAGTACGCAAGAAAGGAAATTTAGAATTCCCTACAACAAATATAATATTAAGAACGGTGGGTCCAGATTTCTTTAGGGGTGGTTCGACCGGTCGTTCTGTCTTAAGGACTATTGGTCAAAAATAAAAAAATAGATGGGGTATGATCAAGTGAACTTTTCGAAGTACACCATTGTCAAACAAAGACGATTTTACTTATATTCCATGTGCCTTCATAACGCTGCTATAACATTTTGCGCCACTATTTTATAAATTACCAAAAATAAGATTTTATTCATATTTTGCAAGACAAAAAGAACAACAGTTATTGTTACTGAATATCACATACCATATATAGAGAATAATAAATGGGTATTTTCATATCACACCCTATATCAGGCCTGAGACGCCATATCAGCCCGAGAGCTTAAGCTCGAGGGCTGATATGGGTCAAGACACAAGAAACGCTTGCTCTTGAAATGTGGTATGGTGAAACTTTCGGATGAACAGTTCATTTGATCGGATTTGTATATTGTTATTTGGTTTGGATCGTTTTTGCTCAAATATCAACATGCCTAAGGATCAACTACGTTTGTTTTATAATGTTTCTAAGCAAAATGAATACTCTATTTTGTTTAACACGTACACAAATATAGTTGCCATTTATAATAGTTTGATAGAGAAAGTCCGTCAATGTCACCATGCATTGGGATTATTTTGAAACCACATGCCATCGAAATAATGTCTTTCTTTCTGACAATGGTGTACTTTGAAATGTGAATGATGTGATAACGTGGCTTTTTTTATTTTATTATTTTATCTAGAAATGATATCTCGGTGTGCTCTAGATGGCTAAATGGGCTACTCTTTGGAACAATTTATCTCACGCGCAAAAAACAAAACAATTTCGTTCCAAACTTTTCAGATATAAAGGACACAATTTCTGCCATATACGTATTTACTCTGATATTACGTTCACATCATCAGTGTTGAATTACTGCTCATGCCTAAAATATGCATTTGGTTGAACATTTCACTTGACCATACCCCATCCATTTTTCCAAAAAATTCTCCTCCTTTTTAAAGAAAACAACAATATGCAAACTTGCTACACATGCATCACAAAACGTTAATACTTGGTAAATTGTTTTATAAGTAAACCAAATGTATGTTAAGTGTAGAGAGACTAAGTGCAATTGAACATACTGCAATTTCAGCAATTCTGGAGAGGTAATGACATTTTCAATTGTTAGTACATTACAATCAGTTTGATAAACATTTTCTAGGTTTTAAATGTCTCGTTTTGAATTATTTTTTGCTTTACGTGCTGCAATTTGTATTGAAACACTCTTAAGACGAACTTGAAACATTACGTGTATGTGTGTGTGCAGTGCGTGCGTGTGTGTGTGTGTCTAATTCGAACATGTCTAATTTCTCGCCACAGTGTGTGTGTGTGTGTGTGTGTGTTTCAACGTACGAAACAAATAGAGTGTGGATGAATGAATGAATGAATGAATGAATGAATGAATGAAAGTGTTTGAATGATAGAACGAACAAATAGTTAATGGTTCAATTGATTAAAGCAAAACATATTTGAAGATTCCACATATATTGTTATAATGATATTAAGGATGGCCTAAAAATAAGAAACCTTACTGCAACCACAGCGGTACGAAAGGCCTCCAGAACAGAAAATAAGCCGGGTATCATTATCGCTACACTCAGGTCTAGCGAGGATAAGAAGAAGATAATGACATCGAAGAACATGTTAAAAGGACACAGTTCATATGGTACGGTTTATATAAACCATGATCAAACCACCCAGGAACGAAGGTTAGCATCTAATATGCGAACCCTAGTAGAAGCCGTGAGGAGAGGTGATTCGAGTATAGCAGTGCGGGGAACCAAAGTGATAACCTCAAATAATCGCGATGAAGAAGCAAATAGAGGAACCAGACATGTGAACAATCGAGGTGGAGATCGAAGTGGTAGACAATCCACATACACACATAATACGCGTCGTGAAAATAACTATACGCGAAACAACCGTGATGCTCGTGATAACCGTGACAATAATGCAAACACGAGCCATTATGCCTATGAATCTGTACGGCGAGATAACAATGACCGTGGTAACTGGCAAGATTCACACCATAGTCAAGAACAATCACGTAATACAGACCAAGAATGGGACACAGCCGGACGGGAAGGACGACACCGTGGTACATATAGTAGAAACGGAAACTATAGACAAAACAGATATTAGGTAAAAGCAGGATTTTGGAATGTGAATGGCTTTAACCAAGATAAACATTCCGACAATTATAGTGTTCGTGAAACATGTATTCGTCATTTTAATTTAGACATAATTGGAATATCAGAAACTCATCTCAAAGATAATAACAATATAGATTTTGAAGGATATACATGGTTTAGTAATAATAGATCCAATACACATATTAATGCTTGGTCCGGGTCTGGTGGTGTTGCTTTTCTTATAAGAAATAGTTTATTAGATACATTTGATATTTCGATATGTGATAATAGTAAAGAGGGAATACTATGGTTAAAACTTAAACATAGATTTGACAATTTTTATTTATTTCCATGTGTATGTTACTTACCACCAAAGAACTCTACAAGACAAATAGATGTTAATATGTTTTATGATAGTATTTTAGCTAATATTTATGAATATCAAGATATAGGAACTGTGTTTATATGTGGTGATTTTAATAGTAGAATAGGTGATATGTCTGATTTTATTGAAGGAATTGATGTTGTGCCAAACAGAAATATTGTTGATTTTACTAGTAACGATTATGGTTCTGTGATGATTGATTTTCTTATAAATAGTAACTTTTGTGTTTTAAATGGTCGTTATTGTACTAATAATGATTTTACATGTGTTCGTCCACAAGGTACTTCGGTTGTTGATTATTGTTTAATTAGTCATAGCAATTTAGATATGTTTACTGAATGTACAATACATAGACCATCTGAACTTGTTAATAGGACAGATGTTGTTCCAGTTTCTGTTCCAGATCATTCTTTTATTACATGGAATTTAAATATTGCATGTAGCGTTTCTGACCGTTCAGTACCAGAATTTGAATCAAACCAAACATTTACAAAATATGATGTTCATAATATACCAGAATCCTTTTTATCTGATCATAATATTGTATCGAGTTTACATAATACGGTATTTAGTCTCGAGTCTAGTTTACGCACTCAAAACGAAATCGATAAGTCATATCAAGATTTATGTGAACAAATTAAAAATGAAATGTCAGAAAGGCTACATAAACGGAAGGTTAAAATTAATAACTCTTCGTCTAATAAACGTAGAAAAATAGGAAAGCCCTGGTGGGACGAAAATTTATCAATTTTATGGAATAAGGTGTGTCAAGCAGAAAAATTGTATGTAAAATGTCATAATATATGTCAAAGAAAATTACTTCGTATTAATTGTGTAAGATGTAGAAAAGATTTTAGCAAAGCTGTTCAAAAATCTAAAAGGTTATACTGGTTTAGAATGCAAAACGATTTATTGTTAGATCTTGATAAGAACTCTTGTAATTTTTGGAAAAGTATAGGTAAGATAGGTGTTGCATTTCAAAAGAAAAAGAAAATACCAATGGAAGTTTTGGATGATTCAGGAAAGATTAATAATGATAATGATTTTGTTCTTAATAAATGGAAAACTAGTTTTTCAAATTTATATAATGCATCTGATCAGAATAATGTTGTACATGACAATAATGTTGTAAATAATGATTTTATACCTGAATTTGAAGATGAAATATCTATTTTTGAAATTCATAAAGCAGTTTTTAATTCAAAAAAAGATAAAGCATGTGGTATAGATGGTTTACCTGCAGAATTTTTTAAAAATGATACATCTATTTCAATTTTACATGTATTGTTTAATGTCTGTTTTACAACGGGTTGTATACCATCAGAGTGGGGTAAAGGTATTGTTAACCCTATCCCAAAATCTGCTAATAATGATCCACGTGATCCTATGTCTTATAGGGGTATAACTATTACTCCTTCAATGTATAAATTGTATTGTTATATTTTGAATCAAAGACTATCTACTTGGGTTGAAGCAAACAATAAATTAGAGGACGAACAAAATGGATTTAGAAAAAAGAGAAGCACTATAGATCACTTGTCTTCATTAACTAACATTATTGAAACTCGAATAAAAATGAAAGCTTCCACATTCACGGCGTTTATCGATTTTAAAAAGGCTTATGATACTATTAATAGAAATTTATTGTGGAATAAACTATGTAATATAGGAGTAAATGGTAAAATGTTGAAAGCTGTTAAATCTTTATACACAACTGTTTCGTCATGTGTCCGTATAAATGGTTTGAAAACCGATTGGTTTGATGTAAAAACAGGTCTACGACAAGGTTGTTGTTTATCTCCCTTACTGTTCAATTGTTTTGTAAATGATTTTGCTTGTAAATTGAAGGCCTTAGATATTGGTATAGATATTGGTAATGGACAAAAAGCTTGTATTATGTTATACGCTGACGATATTGTTCTTCTGGCTGAAACTGAAACTGATTTACAGCTGATGCTTAACTTGTTATCCGAGTGGTGTAACACAAATTTTATGTCAATAAATCAATTAAAAACAAACGTTATTCACTTCAGACCTAGAAGTGTTCAAAAGACAGTTTTTAATTTTAAATGTGGTGAATTTGATATCCATGTTAAGGACAAATATATTTATCTTGGTCTGATTCTAGACGAATTTCTAGACTTTAACGTCACAGCTTCATTTGTTTCTAAGTCAGCCAGTAGAGCACTAGGCTTATTAATTGCTAAATATAAGACACTAGGAGGTATGCCATATAATGTTTATACAAAGTTGTTTGATTCAATGGTATGGTCCATTGTAGCTTACGGTGCAGCCATTTGGGGTACTAGATCCTTTTCATGCATAGATGCCCTACAGCATAGAGCAATGCGAGCATTTCTTGGCACGACACGTAATGCACCGTCAGCTGCTTTGGCTGGTGATATGGCATGGAAGCCAGTCTTTGCTAGACAATTAACCACTGTGTCCACTTATTGGATTCGACTGAATTACATGCCGATAACACGATTTAATAAACAAGTTTTTACTTATTGTTATAATTTAAACAGTTCTAGATGTAAAAATTGGCCATATCGAGTTAAAACTAATTTCTCTAATATTGATTGTAATGTTATAACTAATATGGATACTGTTTTAGTAAAACGAACTATGCTTGGCAATGTTAACAGGGCGTTTATTGATAAGTATAAATATGATTGGTTCAATATTGTTAACCTTGAAAATAGTAGAAATAGTACAGGTGGAAACAAGTTACGTACTTACAAATTATTTAAAAGTGTTTTTAAAACCGAAGAATATTGTACAATGATTCTACCACGCAACCATAGATCTGCGTTATCTAGATTTCGGTGTGGTGTTGCGCCCATTCGTTTAGAAACTGGTCGTTATGAAAGGCTTCCAGTTTGTGAAAGAGTGTGTCCGTTTTGTAATGATACTGTAGAAAATGAGATTCACGTTATACTTTCATGTCCATTATATAATGATATACGATTACAAATGATTGATTATGCATTCTTACTCGATTCAAATTTCATTGACTATACAGACGAACAGAAGATAGTTTTTCTATTTAATAATGTAAATCTGATTAGAATATGTGCCAAAACCTGCTTCAAAATATTGCAAAGAAGATCAAGTTATCTTTATCGGTAGGCTTGATTTAGATTTAATTTGTTTGAAGTGTAAATATATATCTCTATGTGAACAATGTGTTAATATTGTATATGTATGTTGATATCTTATGTTAATTTAATATATATGTAATTGTTTTATTTATATTTGAGCAATGATTGTTAATCAGGTCATAGCAAATCTGATTTGAGATGATAATTGATTTTTTAAAATGTTTTTTTTAATAAGCACTTCTAATGCCATCATGGTGCAGTTTTCATAAATTCAGTGTTTTAATATAAAGTTTATTTTAATACTTTTTTAGAGCATTTTGTAATTATACTTATAAGTACACTCTGCTCAGGATTAACGATTATAGCTCAATTCTTATCATTGTAAAAATAAATTAAATGAATATGGTAATGTGGTAAATTGCTGTGAAAAAAAAAAAAAGAAAAAAGAAAAAAAAAAGAAGAATTGTGTGATAATTGTATGACATATAGTATTAATATTGTAAAATATAGTATATTTTTAGAAGATATCATATATATCTTTTAGTCTCTTATAACTCTTACAAGAGTGACATGGTGTATAATATTATGTGTTGTTGTTTTATGCTATTGTAGACTGTATATACTATGATGAGACTTTAATAAAATAAATAAATATAATGTTGTATTTCATGTATACATATAATACTGAATATATATGTTATTAAAAAAAATAAAATAATACGGTTGAATAGAATTAACTGCTGTATTATCGCGGAGAAATTTAACGAAATTAAAATACAAACGACATGGGAAAATGTATTCATTTGTTATCAGCCTGCCGTTAGATTTTATTATGCCCGCATTGTATTTCGCTCAAAAGTATAACGACTGCAAATAATAAAAAAAGAGGACCAAAAAGACGAACGAACATAAAAAAGTTTGTTTTTGACGAAAGTTATGAAATGCCAATGCTATGAAATAAAATACAAAAAACATATTTATATAACAATGAAGTCTATGTTGGCTTTACGCCATTAAATTTGTGAGAAATTGAGTATATCAGCGATGTTAAAAAAAAATAACAAAAAAAAAAAATAACAAAAAAAAATAAAGAAAATAAAGAAAAGAAAAAAAGAAGAAAGAAAACACAAACAAACAAAAAACACAACAAAAACAAATAGAGTATGGTATCATCTCGTTGCTTGATTTAAACACCATATCTATGTTTAAATTAACCAAATCCATGAAGCCATGCTCTATTACTTATTGTGTCTTTGTATAACCTCGAGATAAAACGACTGACTTGTTTTCTTTCTGACAATGTAAAGACGACGCTTTAAATAAATATTAGCAAAGCAGCAGTAAAATATGTAGTAGAGCATTATGAGGGGAGAATAATGAAAATAATACATAAACGACATACAGCTCCAAGGCGGTAGCAATATTGTCAACCCTTTTGTGTTTGTGATGTCGTTTGTATTTATTTTTACTTTTGCCTTCTTGTTTGTCTGTTTGCGTGTTTGTTTCTGTGTTTTGTGGTTGACTTTCCTCCTTGAATGCTACTTTCACTGTCCGATATTTTTATATTTCTTTTACTGCTTTACATGCTGCAACAAATACTTTAGTTAATACTACATGTAGGGCAGGAACTGTGACGCTAGTTGGTTCGGCAGTTTTATTCCAAATGGTTTGCGAATACTCATACAGCATAAACGTATGGAGTTAATGATGTGTTTGCGTTGACCACCAGTATATTTGGAGAACAGAAGCTGTTTAATAAACTTCTCCAACATTTTATTTTTCTTCTATTTCATTTACTTGTTGTAAGACATTGTGTTATCAAAACAGAAATCAATAATAACGAAATTTCGATCTTTAACAGATACACGTACTTGGGGTAATATTCGGTCGACATGAACTAAATATTGATGATCAATATTCTGTAATAGATAGAGCCTGGTCTCAGCGAGTTGATTTATTTCAACACCGAGAAGGGCATATCCATAAATAACCATCGAGCTGAGACAGAATGAATGCATGAATGAATGAATGATGTTTTACAGCACGTCGACACATAATACTAGGTCATATTGTGCGCAAAAACCGATGAAAATGAAACAAAATGTGTAAGTTATTAAAAATTAATGAAAAATATGTTGTTAAAATCATTTACAAATAAGGGGTGACGTGGTGAAAGTATTAACTATGTAAATGTAGATCAACAAATGCCAGCCAACGGGCGTGTAAACGAGCTGAGACAGACTCTAGCTATAGTATGGTACACTTCGTGACCCTGTCTGTACTCCAATTCCATTTGTCGGAAGTTCGAGTACGGTAATGCGCCGTCCCATTGTTTATTTTGAATGAATGAATGAATGGTGTTTTACGGCACATCGACGCATAAATAGGTCATATTGTGCGCAAAAACCGACGAAAGATGAAGAAATTAAGTAGTAATTAAAACATAATGTAAATATATAAAGATAAGGGATGATATTGTAGTAATATAAGCTATATATGCAAATCAACAAATGCCCGTCAACGGGTATATAAACAAGTAAATATATATAAGAACACATTATAATGATTTATATAGTCTGATGTCTTTTAGGAAATCTAAAACATGACTAAAATCTATAGTATCAAATAACTCTTTCATAGTATTAACATTGTAGCTACACATTCCAACAAGATGTATTTGACCGTTAACGGTGCAAAGCAGGGTATGCATTCTGGTAATTGCTCAGCTTGTAATAAATATGAATGAATATAACGTGTATGCCCTATCCTGCACCGGGCTAGGACAACTTCTTCTCGACGAATGGGTTACTAGAAAGACGCCATTCTCCAAGTAACGGTTTAATTTAATGGAGTTTATTGTTAACTGACAAATCCCAAGCGGCTTGCCAAGAGTTACGAATAACTGTGTTAATACAACTTTTAAAATCAGTATAAGGTAATTTAGCATTAGATATATGTAAACCTAATGCTGCTTTAGCAGCACTATCAGCTCTATCATTATTACGTATTCATACATGGCTTGGAAGCCAGCAGAAAATAATAACATTATCAACTATAAGAGGATTGTACTTTTCTAAAAGCTGAAGCACAACTGGGTTATCATGTTTCATATTACCCAGTGCTTGACAAGATGGAAGGGAATCAGAAATTACAAAATGGTCATCATCAGATTCCTGAATATAATTTAAGGCAAGTTCAATTGCCTTAAGTTCAGCTGAAAAGATAGAGGCCTTGTCAGGCAGGCGGCTCTTTATGCTGTGTTTGTGAAAAACAGCTGCTGCAGCTACCTTATCTCCATCTTTAGAACCATCTGTGTATATATGTTGAAAGTTACTGTATTTCGATATAATTTCATTAAATTTGCTTTGAAAGACAGTAGGGTCTGTACTGGATGTGTTACTATTACAAAGATAAAAAATAATTGTTGGTGTTTCCAAAGTCCACGGTGAAATTTGTGGTACTTTGTACTTGGCAGTCTAATTTAGGTCGATTTCAATGTCTCTTAATTTTGGTTTAATACGAAGACCAAATGGTCGAATGGCAAAAGAGGTTCATAACTAAGATTAAAAACATTATCGAAAGTTGGGTTTGAAGTAATCTATATTAATAATCAATAAGCCATTAATCTAATGGCATATTGAAGGGCTAATTTGTCCCGTCTATGAGACAGTGATGGTTCATTTAGCTTCAACATATAGACTTTCGGCTGGTGATGTACGAAAGGCACCTAAGGCGAGTCGTAATCCTTGATTATGTTTAGGATCGAGCATCTGCAAGTATGACTTGCCACCGCTTTACAAATTTAATCAGGAAGTTCGTCAGAAAAGGATATAACCCTTTGGTTTTACAGCGCACTGCATGTTTAGTGATTGACCCCTCTACAGTCAGTCATTACGCTTCACTTTTCACTTGTGCGATGACTGGACTACCTCTTGGGACTCTATGATTGTACCTACTGAAACCCCAACTAAGGGAGTGGGTGCATGAGCTTTCGCCCCTCGGGTTTTCTGGTCGTACCCTAGATTGGTTTTCTCTTTAGCTGCAACTACTATGGTTGTTCAGTACGATTCTGGATACATCCTGAGATGTTTATTATTTTGTATGTATATCTTTAGTTAGTTTCTCTGGATGTGGACTTTGTTGTCAGAGATTTCCTTTTGATGGGATGTAGTTTTGTTTACACTGTCTTGTCTATTTGGGCGCTGAAGACAGGATAATAGCGAGGATTGTGCTTATATAAAATCGATTCAAGCTAACCAGTAGGCCTTATTGCCTACTGACCGTTTCAAGTCGGTAATCCTGTCTTCACCACCCTTTCTGTTGTTTTTTGTCTCTTTCATTGTAGTGTCAAGTCCTTGTTTGCAGTACAGTGCGGACCTACGATGCCATTGCGTTCGGACGCTGTGGTTTCTATAGGACCCTATATATCATTTTGCGAGTCGATCCATATACTATTGAGTCGTAGTCAAGCTTGGATCTGATAAGAGATCTATAAATGTGTAAAGGTACTTTACGATCTGCTTCCCAATTAGTGTTTGCAACAACTTTAAGTACATTAAGAGCTTTAAGGCACATGGCCTTCAAGTATTTAAGGTGTGGTATAAACGTTAATTTACGGTCGAAAATAAGACCAAGGAATTTTGTCTCATCCACTACTGGAATTGATGACCCATCCAGTGTTAGATGAGGGTCTTCATGATGTTTACGTAGTTGACAACAGTGCATACAATTAGTTTTAGATTTAGAAAATTTAAAACCATTTTCATCCGACCAGGTCTGAAGTTTATTCAGACATTGTTGAAGTTGTCTCTCAATAGTTTTCATGTTTTTTGCACGATAACAAAGTCGTCAACATATAGAGAGCAATCCACACCAGGATTGATGCATTTAACTATACTGTTACTTTTTATATTAAAAACGGTTAAAGAGAGTATGCTGCCCTATGGCACACCCATCTCCTGTTCATGAATGCCAGAGAGGGTTGAACACATTCGGACACGAAACTGTCTATCATCTAAGAAATTCTCTATACAAATTGGTAATCGGCCTCTAAGACCAAGGTCATAAAGATCATTCATGATACTGTACTTCTATGCAGTATCATAAGCTTTCTCCAAGTAAAAAAATACGGCTAGATGTTCTTTCTTTACGAAAGCTTCCCTAATAAAAATCGAATGAGATTGTCTGTTGTGCCTCGTTGGCGCCGGAATCCACTTTGATACTTTGTTATCAGTTTGTTGGATTTCAGGTACCAAACGAGTCTCTCATTAATCATTCGTTCCTTGGTTTTACATATACAACTCGTTAAAGCAATAGAGCGATAATGTTTTGGGTCCGTATGATCTTTCCAGGTTTGGGGACTGGAATAACGATTGCTTCCCGCCAAGAATAGGGGAAGTTTCCTGTCACCCAAACCTTATTAAATATATCAAGAAATGTAGAGAGACAGGTTTCAGGTAAATGTTTTAATAATTGATAATGGATATCACCAGGACCAGCTGATGCATCATAAAGAAATATAAAAAGATAGGACAGGGATAAGCCTTATTAAGGGATTCTCGAAGTTCTTTGAGAGCGAACAGTTTATTGTATTTCTCGACTAGAAAATGTTTCTTCCAAAGTGTTTGTAATATCTTTGACAGATGTAATACCTCTTGGGACTCTATGATTGTACCTACTGAAACCCAACTTAGGGAGTGGGTGCATGAGCTTTCGTCCCTCGGGTTTTCTGGTCGTACCCTAGATTGGTTTTCTCTTTAGCTGCAACTACTATGGTTGTTCAGTACGATTCTGGATACATCCTGAGATGTTTATTATTTTGTATGTGTATCTTTAGTTAGTTTCTCTGGATGTGGATTTTATTGTTAGAGAATTCCTTTTGATGGGATGTAGTTTTGTTTACACTGTCTTGTCTATTTGGGCGCTGAAGACAGGATAATAGCGAGGATTTTGCGCATATAAAATCGATTCAAGCTAACCAGTAGGCCTTATTGCCTACTGACCGTTCCAAGTCGGTAACCCTGTCTTCATCACCCTTTCTGTTGTTTTTTGTCTTTTCATAGAGCGTTATTATTCATGAATATAGAAATTCAGATAACTATTACTGTGTATGGAAACCATTGAACGCTCTAGTACTGTGATGGAGTTTGACCTAATTCGAGATTCCATATACTGCATATAGTGCACAGTGAAGCGTGAATGTGCTGTACCCCTCGTGTATGGAGATAGTAAATTGTGAATTCCACGTTCTGTATAATGTTTTGAGTCGATGTGAAATACATTTTGTTCTAATAAAATTCCAAGGAAGTGTTGTATAGATATATGTGTGTTTTATATTGAGAATTCATACTGTTCATACTGTAGTAGAAGCCAGTCTAAACCAACAGGTTTCTTAGGCCCTTTTTGATGTTGTTTTCCCAGTGTAGTTATGATTTATATCATAGTGAAGGACTTCCGGTTCCTTATTAGTTTTTCGGGTTGAATTTATTTGGATGATTTGCCCAATGTAAATTTAGCCTACTTTTAAAGGAATTGATGGTCGGTGCCTCAATCACAGTGTTAGAGAGTTTATTCCAAGATTCTACGACTCTGTAAGCAAATGAATTTTTCCTAATATCAATTCTTGCTCTTTTTTTTAAATAGTTTCTTGGAATTTCCCCTTGTTCCAAGCTCAGGGGCCTGAGTGAACAGATTATTTTTGTCAACTGTATCGATATTATTTAAGATTTTATAAACCTGAATCACGTCAGCCCGCTCTCTTCTATACTCAAGGGTTGGTAGTCCTAGCATAGTGAGTCTAGCATGGTACGAAAAGTTACTGAGGTTTTCCACCATCCTAGTCGCTCTTTTTTGGACATTTTCTATGGCAATTATATCCTTTTTTAGGTATGGAGACCAAACCACCGTAGCATATTCAAGGTGTGGTCTAACAAGGGACTTATATAAACACAGAAACATTTCTCTATCCATGTATGTAAAAGTTTTATATATTAGACCGAGGACATGGCATCTGGGAGGTCATTGATATAAATAAGAAACAAAACAGGCCCAAGAACACTGCCCTGGGGAACCCCGCTTGTGACATCCCTGAGTTCTGAGACCTGCCCATTGACCATCACCCTCTGTTTTCTATTTGTTAAAAAGTCCTCTATCCAGTCATAAAGTTTACCAGTTATTCCCATAGATTTAACCTTACTCATTAAGCTTTTATGGGGTACTTTGTCGAAAGCCGCTTTAAAATCCAGATAAATGACATCGACTTCTTGACCGCAGTCAATTGCCTCTGACCAGTCATCGAGACACTCCAATAACTGAGTAGCACAAGAGCAGCCCCGTCTGAAACCATGTTGGTGAATTGATAATAGTTGGTTCTCGATTAAATGGTCAACCATTTCCATTCGAACAATTTTTTCCATTATCCGACAGGATATCGGTGTAAGACTGATTGGTCGATAATTTTCCGGCTTAGCCTTTTTCCCTGATTTGAAGACTGCAGTCACATTGGCTGTTTTTCATAATTTCTGGTAATTTTCCTTCATCCAATGATTTCTTGAAGAGATTTGTAAGTGGTGCAGTCAATGTATTCGCACATTCTTTGAGTATTCGAGGGTGGAGATTATCTGGTCCTTGTGATTTAGAAGACTTTATTTGAAATAATAGTTTGTTGACAATTTCCTCTGTAATGTTGATGTTTATTAATTTAGAACAATTTGGTTTTTCTTCCAGTATTGGTATAATATCAATATTTTCATTGGTAAATACAGATACAAAATGGTTATTAAGTACTTCGGCTTTTTCATTGTCGTTCCTTGTTATACCGCCATTGGTGTTTTCTAAGTTACTAACAGAAATTTTTGTTTTGGTGTTTGATCGGACGTATTTCCAGAATAGTTTGTTATCAGTTTTGATTTTTGTTGCCAAATCCTTTTCATAGACATATTTACATCTTCTCATCTCATAGACAACATTATTCCTTGCTAATTTATATTCATTATAGTTCATATCATTTTTACAGTGTTTATATTTTGTCCATTTCCTGTGCTTTATTCTGATGATTTTGATTGCATTTTTATCTATAATAGGGTTATTTCTGGTTGACCGTGGATTGACTCTGCTCACTGGTATGGATTTTTCTAATAGATTGATAATGGTTTCAGCAAAGCTACTCCAGGCCTCAGCTATTGGTTTTTCCCCTATCACATCGTTCCAATCGACATCATCCAAATCTCTGTTCAATTGAATATAATCACCTTTATGGAAGTTCAATTTTTGTGTATTATTGACTTCAAGGTCGAAATAACAATTGAATTTAAAGTTTAGCATTATGTGATCACTTTTCCCAAGACTTGGGTCATAGTTAATTGATTCAATCATATTTTCCTCATTTGTAAATATGAGGTCAATTAAAGAGGGTTCATCACCAGCTCTATATCTGGTTGCTTCAACAACATGTTGAAACAGAAAGTTATCTCTGATACTTTCAAAGAAGACATTTGCTGGGTGCTCATACCCACAGGTGGTTCTCATAATATCCCACTTGATTTCTTTAAAGTTAAAGTCTCCCATAATTAACACATGGGAATACACATTTGATAACATTTTGCCAATAAGGCCAGGCAGTTTGAGATTATTTGCACAGTCACTATTGGGGCTTCTATATACACAACCTATTATAAGTTTATCTGTATTGTGGAGTCTTACTTCACACCATACAGATTCTTTGAAATCAGAGTCAGTCTCAACCAAGATTGCATTTAAGCTTATTTTTGTATAGATTACTACTCCTCTACCTGAATGTAGGTCTGAAGTATGCATATCAAAGCCTTCAATTTGAAAGAATTCTTCACACTGGACTATAGTTGAATATTTTGGTAAAATTTCAGATAAGGCAATTATATCATACTGATTAGAATTAATTAAAGATGAGAGCTCTGACTTTTTCTCTTTGGTTAAGCAATCAACATTTGTATACAGAACACTCAGACTGCCCACCTTATTGACCACTGTATTTGATTTATTAAAAACACGTCCACCATAGGGACTAAAATCTTTGTCCTAGTGTCCATGAAGTCCAGGTAATCCAGGATATTCTTCCTCACTATTAGATGTAGATGAAAAATCATTATCCATGTTAGGTGGTAATTGAGTTAGCCCGCCCACAATTGTAGTTTCAAGGCCTAAAGTGTCAGAGAGATATGGGTTGTCTAGATGTTGATTTTCAGGTTGTTGCTGTTCAACTATCGTAATATCACCTGGTAAGTGTTCTATATTACTCCCCGATATATTGGCGCCCCTGAAGTAAGTGTCAAGAATGTGTCCAGAGTCATGTTGACTAGTACGAATGTGCTGTTTAGGCTGACTTGGTAGTATTTCCATATCCTCAGTCACTAGAACATTCACCTTAGGGTCAGCCACAGTCCTAGCTTTCCTCCTCTCTATTCTTTGCACCTCTGTTAGGTCACGACTGATGATTACTCTTTTGTACTCATCATCTACTTTTGTTGCTATAAATCTGGCATTAGTTATTAAAAACTTCTTTTGTTTTTTACTATCAAGAATAACCTTGGTAACTCTTTTGGAACCAGGTGTTTGCTTTCCTAACCTGTATATGGCTACTATTGATAGGTCATCTAAGCCTAGACTGCGGGCAATACAGAGCACTTTATCTTTATCAGATTGGATATTTGCTTCCTTATCTACATTGTTGGATTCACTCAAATTAAAGAGTACAATGTTCAATTCTCTTCTCTTTCTGTCTTTCATTTCTTTAAATCTCAATTCCACTACTTTGTTTACATCCTCACTAATGTCTGAGACTACCTCTTTTTTAACCCCTTCCATTTTTTGAGCGATTTCCTTAGATGTGTTGAATGCAATTTGATCAACTCTATTTTCAACAACCGAAATTCTTTCATTTTGAATTGTTTGCATATTTTTTAGCATACTAGTTATATTTTCCAAAGTGGGTGTAGTAGCCTTGCATGGTTTGCAGTACCAAGTAAAGTCCTCAAATTCCCCATTTTGGACACAGTTGAAAGCAGATTTCGTCATTCCCGTGCATATTAAGCAAAATTTTAGGGAGCAGCCATTACACACCAAATAGTCGTCATCTTTTTTTAGTTCAATATCACATTTTGTGCATGGATTGATCAATGAACCGGGACTTTTACGTGACCTTTTGGTTTTAAACCCAGAATTCTTACTTAGAAAACTCTTTGGCGTACTGAAACCTGATGCCATGTTTATAAATTTAAGGTATATCAGACAAGAGGAGGATTATAAACAACTTAGAGGTAAGGCTAGAGGTAGGGCAGTCCCCACACTCAAGTTTATTGATAAGGATACTCGTAGATATTATTTTGTTTGACCAAGTAACCGTTATTACCCACAGTTAGCAAGTATTTATTTTATATATAATATTATGACTCTTTACGAGGCCATTTGGTTTTATAATAAACACAGAAAGATAGTTTTTGGTTCCTAATCCATTTCACACAGTCAAACCAGCTTTAGGGGTAGAGCAGTCTCCACTCTCCCAATAGAATAAAGTTGCTTTAGACCTCACTGTCCAGATCGGCAATATTCGGGAGGCGTTTCATGAAAGTAATGTATTGTTGGAATAGCCTGACGTCATAGCCTCTGTTTCATATTTATTTATTTTGATGCTGATGCGGCCATCTTTTTTTCACACATGAAATCAAAGAGAGCTTTTGACGTTGTACAATTAGGCGTATACACTTTGTCGTAAGTAGAATATGTGTTGTAATGTGGAGAGAGTTGACACCGTCGACTGTTATACGTATCAATAAAGTGTGCAGACGCAGTTGATGACTGGTTTGTTATTGTTTGTCAACTTCGTGTTTGTATAGCGTGACCTAGTTTACTGCGCTTGATGACATAACTTGTTTGTCAATCAATTTCCATGATTAAATATACGGGTGAAAAGTCGGAGGGTAGTGTGTCCACAAACATGCCCCTTAAATGTGTAGTTGATGTTTGCGCATTTGGTAACCTTTAGTAGCTATACTAAAGTAAAAACGGGAAACCCTCGGATGTTTTCATTTACCGCCATTTTTTTCCTGTTTGGCGCGTTAATTTGTTTCAGCGATTCAGCGAAGTGAATCGTCGTATTAAACGCATGTATTGTAAGTAATATGCTAAACTGTAACAGTATAATGTGTTTTAATTGGAATTTGTGTGTATATGCGTTGAAGAGTGGTACAAAAGTGTCGTATTTTTAGTGTCTTCATAGCGACAGGACAATTGTTATCAGAATAGAATGGAATATTTCCATTGAGAAACAATAGTGAAGTTCAGTGACTTCCATTTGATGCAAGGTGACCACGAGCGCGACTCCTTTTTCAAAGAATGACTTGGATCCTACATGTATCTATGTATCTACCGATACTGCAACACCCCCTTTCGACGATTATATGCAGGTTCCCTGGGTAGAACCAGTATTAAGGAATGTGTATTAATTATCTTGCTCAAGGATAAATGACATGGCCACGGCGAGGATCGAACCCACGACCTTTTTGATCTGAAGTTCGGTGCTCTACCACTGAGCCACGTACTCCACTATAAATGTAAAAGGATAATTCTCTCTGATTTCTTGTACTGGTTGTACCCAGACAAAGTACGTGGTCTGCCTCCACTACAGAAAATTGTCCATGATATGTAACCCTACATGTGTTGAAAAATGACGTGCCACACATGCTTGATGGTGTGTGACAGGTGTCGCTGAAGAGAGATCTGTGTGTTTTTTGCGCATGGCATGCCGGTAAGCAATGGCGGTGTAAGCAATAGTACCGTCTCCTGTGTGTTATATTGTCGGGGAGGACTGGGCACTATCTTCTAATTTTGACAGGTTCATTTCTATATACATACTCGTGTCAGATCCATAAATTGGCCAATATTTGTCACAAGTTGACTGATATAATGTATTAAATAGTTTGTCGCCACCTCTTGATTAGCTTGTGGCAAAATAGCAGAATACCCATTTATTATTTGGAAATAAAAGTACTTCAAAAGCCATGAAAGAGAAAGCGTTATGTTTAGATGGTTAAATGATGGTAAATAAAAGCATTAGGTTGCACTTATTAAGCTACGAGCTTTTGTGTTTATACAAACGAATAATATGTTACAAAATGTTTTATAAATTTACTGAAATATAAAGTAATCCAGTGGCGGTTATGCGTATGTAGGCAAAAGTCATATTTTGCTCGGTAATGCGAGGCCTATCATCAGTTGTGACGTAGTCGGTGTATGTATAAAATGGAACGTGCTCCAGTTGGAATATGCTGCAATGAATAACGGGTTGTAAAGATTTGCCTTTATAGTTTGTCATGATATTTGCCTTTATACTTTGTCATGATTGATAAAATGAATAACTTTATGTGTAACATGTATAGTGAGTCTTTAATACTTATAATACATTCACAGAGTTTGAATGATGTCCTTCTCAGTGTTGTGATACCTCGCTCTGCTGCGTGTTGCTGGTTGTTTGGCTTTTACCAAGTTTTGCAGAGATGGTGTGATGGTAAACGAAGGTCTTTGTAAGGTTCAGTATTACGTATGTAGTTTGCTGAGTGGCAGATGTGTGTTGCACTTGTGTTTAGATAAAGGCTTGACATTAACATTTGTCCCCTTGTCCTGTGCCATGTAGATTCTACTGGGGACAAGTTAATTGTCCCAGGTGACCTTTGCTATGGGCAACTGAACTTTAAAACAAAGAAATGAATTTTACATGCTTAAAACTTATGACTGAAAAAATGTCAAAACGTTGGTGAGCATATTGTAAATGTCAAAGAAAACCCATCTTGTTTTCATTGGTGGAATGCATGTGATTGAATGTAATGTCACTTTCAAGAGTGATCTTGTATTTTGTATCAATTTTACATGTAAATGTGACTGGGGACGACTAAAATGTGTAAAATTAAATTTCAAACCCTGCCTATATGGCCATTCATATATTAATACCTTCATTTGTCTATGGTAGAGGCTTATATGGCCATTCATGTATTAACACCAACAATTGCCCATGGTGGAGGCACACAAGATGTGAAGCCGCTTTGTCTGGCTCATTTTCCTTTGTGGTTGTTATTGAAATATACCCTAATTTGACATTGTGTGGTTCATGCTTAATAGACCGTGCGCTTTTCAATCTTCACAAGTCTTCGAATTAATGGTACATTTTACAAAACAGATACTGTTACCATGTGTTTTCCTTCCAAGGTTTAGCAAACTTTATTCCCTGTGCCCTTTTTCACATGATGTTTTGGATTGTATTTTCAGTGTACACGTACCCTGCATTTGTGTGAGTCCTGCTACAGGTGTTGAAAAAAAAACAGCAGTGAGTGAAGACCTCCAAGGTTAGTATTTTACACTGGAGTAACCTGTGATGTTTTATTTTGGCATTATGACTTTCCCTACATCATCTCTCACTTGCAAGTGGTAAGCAATGGAGATACATATATTTTAACTTACACGATCCATGACTGTCATGTCAATATGTGCATATCGATTATGGGATAAAGTAGACCTTGTATCGGTGGAGCTAAGGCTGTGGTTTTGTAAAACCTGGTAGTCCTAGTTGTATGCGAATCTTCTCACACAGTCTTCAGCCGTTTCTTTGTTTTAACCATTCAGGATGCCTACCAATGAAGTTTAGAAATGCATATTGATTCCACATCAAAAATTACCAAGTAATCCCACAGCTTTCCCTCATTGTTGCCCGACGCATCTGTGTTCCGTACACAAGTTTTTTTTCAGTGGAACTTTATTTAAAGAGATGAAGATGGGAACTGTTTTCTTTTAGGTGAGGGTAATGAAACACTATACGACCATGTTCACTGTAATGTGACTGCTTTTGTCTGAGTGCGTATTGATATCATTTGCAAAAGGGTGAAGAGGGAAACAACATGATATATGACCTTACATGTGGTGCAATTGACGTAAGAGGCATACAAACACGCATTTAGTATCCTCACTTTAAAAATCTCATTTTAAATCGGGTTTTCAACGTAATAGAAAAGTTGAATTTTTAAGGATAAATTTATTTATTTATATTTTATGGAGTTAACGCATAAGTAAACACTGCCAAAACCCGCAAAAATTTAACAAAAGTGTATCGGCCTTCAGTAGATTTATGCATGATCCATGCATAAACTCTATAAAAAAAAAATGTATTTCTAACATGTGCACAGTATGATAGGTAAAACTCTGCATTATACTATACTCCTCAAAATAATTTAAGGACCACAAACAATAACAATGTGAGTGACTTAATCTTTAATATTCTGGATGTCATACCCATAGATGTCATACCCATTGCAAAAGTTAATACAATCGTGTCACTTAAACATTGTTAAAGAATACAACTGCATAAAAGACAGCAAATCGTTTAATAACAGCACTTTAAAAAAATGATTCAAATCAAAACATGGTCCTTAACTTATTTTGAGGAGTATATGTATTAGAAATTGGTATGGATGACAACCGACAAGACACATTTTCAAATCTAGTTTTACTCAATCTGTTCTTATGGCGTTGTGACATTCATCTAAGAAGCCTCTTATTCCGAACAGAACAGGACTTATTGTTCTCATTTCATCTCTGAAATGTATTTTTGAAATTTTCGAGAAGAACAACATGAGTTAACCCCAACACGTTATGTTTGTGGTGTAGTGTACTTTGCATTCAGATTAGTATTTAGTCACGGAATTATTGTTTGTTTTTGTTTGACTGCGTTCTGTAAATGCTACATTCACTGTTCGACTTTTGATTTTTTTTTTGATACTTTTTTTTTGCAATCTATACTGAAAGGAAAAAGAAACGCAGGATGCGTATTTCCGCTATATATTGCATATACTGCACACTTAATTTCATATATATTCCAAGGAAATCCCAAGATGTTTTGTAAAAAAAAAAGTGCAGTTAGTTAGAGAATGGACACAACTGTGATGTTGTAGACGTTTTAATCACAGTACACGTTGTAACAAGAAATTCATAAATGCCGAAGTTCCTCTTTGAAAAAGTACTGTATTTAATGTTAAGTGGATTGCAACATTTAAAGCCTAAGTTTGCTCACCTGCTTGAGCCAAGTGCGCATTCTGACGATAATGAAACTTTAAAGGGGTAACTATTGGTGTGTTCAGTGCTGTTTAAACCTTCTTTCTAAAAGGACAGGCCTAATGTCGCCCTTATGTCGCCCTGTACCATTCGATTAGCAGTAGCATATTAAACATACAATATATAGCGGAAATACGCACCCTGCGTTTCTTTTTCCTTTCAGTATATTATAATTAAAGAAACTAAACCGCCAAATAATGACAACATTGCACTACACAACCGTTTATCAAAAGCTCTATCCAGGTGTTCCAGCCATAAAATAATGTATACTTGTCGTTGAAATGTATAGGTTTATTTTCGAATTCTGAAAATACCCGTGATTGAATAAGTGTAAAATTAATTATTAGTTGGTAACTCATAATTCGACACTCCAGATTTGGGGTTTGGTCTGGCTGGTTAAAGCCGTTTATATTGTGTTTATAAAGTTTGGATTCTCAAAATAATTAAGTTATATATATACCTTTTTGTCAGTAGGTTTATTAACGGTGTCCATATGTTGTAAAAATGTGGCTGTTGTTGGCGGGATAGCGTAAGCGGTGCCATACTACGCATATCAGGTTTAGTTAAACTATGATGTTTAAACATGTCATATTTGCTTCAAATATGTCCAAAGATCATCGTTGCTTATGTACTACAGACAACCGACCACTGACCATGGTGACTGAAATCATTATTTTGTTAATGTGTAGATTAAGCCAACTAAATTAAAGTTTAATTGTCAATATTGTTGCTTTATTTCCTTATTTATTCTACAGTATCTTCTACCAGGGATTGCATGTTTAAGGAAATGAATGTAATTATTCCTAATTAGTTTGACATGCCCTTACGGCCTATGATAATCAAGCATGTTGCAACTTATATCTCAAGTGTCTTTCGTAAGACAAAAGACTCTTGAACATTGTGCTCAAGGTCAGTCATGCATTGATCTTGATCAGTCATCCACAAGTGGATAATACATGCTGTTGTTTTTATCTTTTTTTCTACATATAAAACTATTTGCCTTGTTATTGATATAATGAAAGAGGAAATGTACATACGCATGTTAAGTGCTTGGCTCTTGATGAGTGTTGCGACTTTCTTTAAAAATCGCGGGTATTTTGCTTAGCATGTGACATTTGCTGTCTACTGCTTAAAGCAAAGCTGTTGTATGTAATGTATATTAACAGTATCTGAAAAATATATATTCTACTGAGATTATTGTCACATTAGGTCCTCTAAATAGTATGCCTTAGTACGTCTGGCCCGCTTAGCTCAGTCGGTAGTAGACGTGAGAATCATGGCTCTTATGATGGTATGTACCTACCTCTATTTAGTTTCCTTCAGGACCCCGAACCGACCCCCGTATGCACTCTTCCGGCGAGATTTCAGAAGGCATGTTGCAATGCCTGCGTAAACAACCACCATATTTTAATACAACAAACTTTAAATACCACAACTACATACCAAAGACATTAAAGGTCATTGTTTACGTTTCAAATCATCTTATTGTCGTGTGACGTATCGTTCCCTGTTTGGAAACTTAACCCCGCCCTACTCACACACCTGACGCTTTCCTGTTAACGTTGTCGATTTGTGTTAGCTGTGGGCGGGTTTAAGTTTCCAAATACGGAATACGAGTAAGCGCGAGATATGTCAATAAAGGGTATGATTTTAATGATATTGACTGTCACCATCCCTGTATTGATCAGTATTGCTTGAGTGGTGGCAGAAAACAATGATCGTGGTTCCATCGAACTTAATGCGTAGCATCTCTGCAGTTCTGCTGGTGAAAATGTTCTAGGCAACTTTTTTTTATTATATCGGAAGTAGATTGGAGGGTGGGCCTGGAATGTTCATTCCTGTTGGCCACTTATACCGTTTTGTTTTGGTGTGCCATAAAAGCCAACTCAACTCAACCCAACTGGTTTATGTTATGAGTCACTTTGTGATGAGGTTTTAAATAAATATAGTGTTTGGTACTAAATTACATATCATATGCATATGGTATAATGAGGTGTATGTCACTTTATTACTACTTGGTCTTATGTAGTGTTTATGGAGTATTTTGTATGGTTCTAGTTGTGTCCTTTTCTGTTCTATCTTCCTCAATATGGGAGGGACGAAATTAAACTGCTTGCAACAGTCAAGTGTTTTCAAGCACTTTAACTTCACTACAAGTGCTGTTGCACACCAATGGATACGCCTTTATAAAGTTAGGTAATTGGATAAGAAAGGATGAGTTATAATTAAATGTTTATCCTCGATTATTTGTAAAACATCGACCTACATTGAAAAAATATTTTAAAAAAATCAATAATGACTAACACGCACTCACGCACGCACGCACACGTCATTAATATGATTGTTTTAATAGCGACACCGTTTATGTTGCTAGTTAAGATATATTGAATTTAATAGAAATGTTATCAAATGTGTTTTCTTGTATAGAAATAGAAACATGTGCGACGAATGCATTTTTGTAAGCTGAGCAGTTGAAAACCACAGGAGTGCATAGTGTGTGCATGCTAATCGTAAATATAAAATTGTTGAGTTGTACGTGCATGTATTCATGCATTTTATTTATATCACTTATTTTTTACTTGTTTTCCTTATAATAACTAGGTTAAAATAACAGCTGAAGTGTTTTCTTTCTTGCGATCATGTGCGTACTTGATATTTTCTGTTGTTCCTGCTTTATTTGTTTGCTTTTCATAATGTCATATTGTGACATTTCTTAAAGTATTGTTTATGAATTTATATAAATTTGTCTATGATTGTTTTCAGATTTTACTATACATGACTTTTAAAAACACATACATTATGCGCTTTTGTTAAAACACATGATCAATGTCATTTATTATATTGGACGCCCTGAACAATTGCAACTGTATTGTTTGTGTATTGTTTGTGTTATGTTCGAAACTATATAATACTCTCTACTCGCTAAAACAAACCCACTGGGTTGCCTGTTGAAGCCATCTCTGATACAATAAAAACAAGAAATTGCAGCACAGCTGCTGGAAAGATGTTGGACAATTCTGAAAATATTATTAATATTTCAAGGGTCAAGCTAGGGGAGAAGGAGAGTACAGCGAAGTGGGAAATCCGAGTGGATAAATTTCACAATATTTTTTATTGGCTTAATGAAATTGGATGAATTATACTGTATATTATGTTGTCACTTTTTATTTAAATATGTGCTATATCTAGGCCTGGTGTTTCATTTCAAGTCAACGTTTTTTAATTTCGACAGACATGTTTTAATAATTTAGTTTTGAGTGGTCATATCATTATCAGAGTTTTTAGCCTTTGTGAGATACACACATCTTGTTAAATTGTTGTGATACACCTCGCTGCGCTCGGCATATTTTTTTTTTTACCGTTTACAACTGCGTTTCACCATGTTTACCACAATATTTGCAATATGTTATAAAATATGAATTTGTAAGGGATCTGGGAGCTTATCGCAGTATGTGATATACGATTCGTGCGAAGCTTACAATAGTGCGAAGCTTACAGTAGTGCGAAGCTTACAATAGTGTTTACTAGTCATGTTTAATTTATACTACTGGAGATATTTCACCACTGAAAAAATGTCGATACTGTGATGGAGTTTGACCTATTTCGAGATTCCATATACTGCATATAGTGCACAGTGAAGCGTGAATTTGCTGTACCCCTCGTGTATGGAGATGGTTAATTGCGAATTCCATTTTCTGTATATGTTTTTGAATCGATGTGAAATACATTTTGTTCTAATAAAATTCCAAGGAAGATTTATATAGATGTATATGGTTTTTATAGTGAGTATAAAGTTGATTAAGACCTCACTGTCCAGATCGCCAATACTCGGGAGGCGTTTCATGAAAGTAATGTGTTACTGGAACAGCCTGACGTCATAGCAATCCATTTCCGTTTTGATCCGGCCATTCCTCCATTTTGTTTTCTTTTGTGCAGCAAGAGTGCTCCAGTTAGGACGAAACAATTTATCGTAAGTAGAATATGTGCAAGTTTACACTCTCCACTGTCATACGTGTCAATAAAGTTAGCACACATTTTCAGTTTATGAATAGTTTGTGTTGTCACGGATTGATCTACATGAAATTAGTCTTGATCATGTTCGACGCCTGATAATTTTGTAAACAAGCAAGCGTCGCAGATGATCTAGACTACGTATTTGTTATTCATTCTGCATGTTTAAAAAATCGAGTGAACAATTGGAAGGTTGTGTGAGCATAAACATCCCCTGACGATTCTAGTCGTCGTTTGCATATTTGGTAATCTGTAGTATCTAAACTAAAAGAAGAATACCTAGACGGAGACGTGAGAACGGTTCAACCATGGCTGTTGTGGTAGTCAGTGTCATTCAGACCCTGTGTATACCGATTGTGTCTTGGAAATTTTTGTGCATGACTCATGTTTCAGGAGACTTCCAGACATATTTATCTTGTGTTCTTTTGTTGCCATATAATTTTGGAAACTTAATCCTGCGGTCGCCAAGTGTTAAGCATACTTGACTCGAGTCCCAGAAATCACGTGTATGATTTCCAGTGGGGTCACATCCCAGATTTTTCAAACAAACTCCCGCAGTATCTTACTTGGGCATGGTACTGTGAATATAGGTCATCCTTCGGAGGGATGTAAAGTAGTCTGTCCAGTGTACAGGGAGAACTTTACCCTGTGCAATATCTCTCTGAACTTCTGTGTTAAGCAGTGATACAAAACCAGGGCCCTATATGAATTATATAGAGATTATTTAACTGCAGGGATCGATTATAGGGAAATCCTTCACAAGAGGTAGGCGTGTAGTTTTTTTCACGAACGAGCGCATGCGAGTAAGTAAAAAAAACAAAGCACGTCTACCATCAAGTAAAGGATTACCCATAGTCGATCTCAGCAGTTAAATAATCTATTTATTACATTTTAAATTACGTTTTTGCAAACAAATATTCGCTTAATTTAACGTTGTCGGCGGATGATGTTGACGTCAGCAACACTTTATTGACGTCACGACTCAACGTCGCAACGTTAGTTATTATTGTGTTCTGAGTTAGTTATTAATATTTAGCGATAATGAATATTCTTGCACTGAGTTCAAACACCTGGGCCTCTTTTAGCCATGTTGACGTACAGATAAAGTTGATTGCTTCGGTGATGCCGAATAATTAAAAATAGACTGAATACAACATTTTTGTTCCTGAAGGATTTACTTTCGAGTGAAAAAAATAAACTTGATAACCAGTCACATTTAGCCAATCTCAATGGCTCGCTTATTTGAGAATTGACTGAAAACGGCGATGCATTCTGTTTGATATTGGCCATCTTCACGGCAATGGATAAAATATGATATGCTGACAAAAACGGTTATTTTGCGTAATTAATTTGTTAAACATAATTGGTACGCACCAATAAAGAAATTTAATTGTGTATTTAGCCTAATTTAGTGAGTTTTAACTGGGAATTTACGCAAATACCTTGCTTATCTGTAGCTCTGTTGTGTGACGTTTTATGTCATAGAACTATACCAAGCCTAGTTGCACTGCCATTGTTGTGTACTGGTTAATGAAATTGAGTTCTTTAAAGTTTTAATACACAAACTTTGTCACATTTCTGTTCCTTGATACAATGGCAGGGATGATTAGTGCCATGTGTAGTTGTGCATGTCATTGATGTGTTCCAGTTCAATGACTTTTAGCGGTGTTATGGCGGGACATAATATCATGCTTCCCATACCGGGAAAACTTTTTTAAAAATTGTATTTAATTTATTGTAATTTTAATTTTTAAAAATTGTAAAGCAAATTTAAAAAAGGACAGAATGAATGCATGCATATATCATAAGAAAATACAAAAATGCAGACTCTTGTCACCATTTAGTATTTTCATTAAATGCATTTCAGTATGCTAACATGCAGAGAAATAAAATAAATTGCAATATATTTAAAAAATGTAAGGCTAAACTGAGGCATATACAAGTTCAACTAACACGAGTTCCAAAGAATCTAGAAAGATCGCGCTGCAAATTCAGAAATGCTACATACACCAATATTTTGAGTAATCGCACCTTCTGTATTGTTTCATGTTGATTGAACAATCAACCATAAAATGAACCCAATTCAGAAACAGCCGATTAAACACCGGTTCACACTTGCCATTGTTCCAGTTTACGCTACCGTGTGTACAACTAATTAGTAGGCACTTAAAGGGACACATGGCAATCTTGCAGTATGTGAAATGGGTGTCACAATTTATATATCCAGTATCATTTTTACTTTAACCCTGGTTACATTTGAATAAATAAAATTTTAAGTATTCCTATTTCGTCTTATTATACTATAAGTTTTAATATATTACTGGTGCAATAATATAAAAAAAAAAAATAATAGAAAAAAACAAATGGCTTAATACAATTCTTATAATTAACATTAATGATTGAACAAATGCAATTTATGTAGAAAAACTAACTGGATGCTGCTAGTTTTTGTAAACTCAAGATTGCCATGTGTTCCTTTAACACTTATCAGTGATCGTAAAGTTCAAAAACACAGACAGGCTGAGTATCTCTGGCTAATTCGTTAGCAAACATTTTCAATTTTTCTGTTTTGATCAGCCATTTTGGCCGCTAGAGGGCGCCACATTATTTGATGTTTTACCTGGCTCGATCACGCAGTTAAATCTGTGAATAATGTCACAACTTTATATGACAGATAATGTTGAGCGCGGGGACACAAACCAGTTGATTGACAGCAAGAGGCGTAACAGTGGGCGGAGTCTTATCGCACCGACAATTTGACAGTGGTTTTCAATAAACGCTGACATAATTAGTTTATCGATCTAAATTGATTGTCACTAATTAGCTAAAACACTCAGCGGGATAGTGGCCTATAAACAGTAAAAGACTTTGTAAATTAGAATTCGGGATTTTCCGAGATCTTTTAGACAAAATCGGTCGGAAATTTGGATTCGCCAGACCGCCGATGTCTGGCGAACTTGGTGTGTATTTCTTACGGTTTTCATTCGCCAGTTCAGGTTACTTTTCGCCTATGGTGATTTGGCGAATGGCCTAGTAAGCCCATAAAAATTAGCCATTGGTATTCGTGAACAATCGTAAAGATGTGTTAATGCTCTGATCAATGAAATGTGAACCCCAAATTGTACTTTTGTTTTCGATCGCTGTCGTACAAATTTGTTACCTCACCGGTTGACTCATAAAATATGTTACAATTTTAGCCGAGTATTTTCAAATAAAACTCAAAATGCTCCGTCGTATATGCAAGCGTCTAATAATTTGAATCGATAAAGCATGTCGTCTGAGAACAAGTTAAATGTCAACACTAAATTTCCTTCATAGGAGGGAGAACAGCCTAAAAAACAGCGGGTTAAAGTCAATACTTGTCAAAAAAAAAAAACTAACATCTTGTGTGGTGTCACATATTAGTACTGTGAACAATTTAACGTTTTTGCATCAACGGTGACGGACAAACACTGGTATAAATTGTCCTTGAAAGCAGTGGGAAAACCTGAAAAAAACTCTCTTGGGATAGTTTTGTTGCAAAAAACTCTGGGAACCCTGTAATACACTAACTTTGTACAGACTAGTTCTCCTGCTACTGTGGCTGGCATTCAACAAATAGTGACCTATATCATTGCCATGTGCCGGTTGAATGAATGTTGAAAATGTGTTATGGTCCCCTGCACATTTAGCCAGTAGAGCATCCACAGACTCTTTCACCTCTTGTCTGCACCGTATTTTCAATACTATAACACTAAGAGATACCAAACTTGGTATGTGGATACATCTTGGGATAGCTGTGTGTCGCATACCAAAATAAGGCCACTGTGACTTTGACCTTGACCTGTGACCTCTGTCATAGAAAATGCTTGTCCAGAACATATTTTCAATACTATAACACTAAGTCTTAGAGATAGCAAACTTGGTATTTAGATACATCTTGGGATAGCGATGTGTCGCGTACCAGAATAAGGTAATTGTGACTTTGACCTGTTACCTCTGTCATAGAAAATGCTTGTCCGGACCATATTTTCAATACAATAACACTTAGAAATACCACACTTGGTATGTTGATACATCTTGGGATAGCGGTGTGTCGCATACCAAAATAAGGTCACTGTGACCTCTGTCATACCCCAAACATTGTGAGAAGCATCAGTATGAAGTGGAACTGCGCATATACATGAAGTCATGTGGTATGCGTTTGCAAGGGTATTAATAACCTTCTGTGATAGTTATGGCTCCCCCAAACAAAGTGTGGAGGGGAGCCATATTGATTTTGTGCTGACTGTGTCACAAACGATGTCCGATCAATAACTAGAGAATGGTTGGACCTAGGGTCCTCAAACTTAGAAGGATGGTTGATCATGACCATTAGATGACCCCTATTGTTTTGGGGTCACTAGGTCAAAGGTCAAGGTCACGGTGACATTGACTATCAAAACGATTCCGATCAATAACTAGAGAATGGTTGAACCTAGGGTTTTTAAACTTGGAAGGATGGTTGGTCATGACCAGTAGATAACCCCTATTGATTTTGGGGTCACTAGGTCAAAGGTCAAGGTCGCGATGACATTGACTATCTTAATGATATCCGATCAATAACTACACAATAGTTGGACCTAGGGTCCTCAAACTTGGAAGGATGGTTGGTCATGACCAGTAGATGACCCGTATTTATTTTGGGGTCACTAGGTCAAGGTCACGGTGACAGACTATCAAAACGATATCCGATCAATAACTACACAATGGTTTGACCTATTGATTTTGGGGTCACTATGTAAAGGTCAAGATCATGGTGAGATTGACTATAAAATCGATGTTCACTAGGTCAAAGGTCAAGGTCGCGGTGACATTGACTATCAAACGATGTCTGATCAATAACTAGAGAATGGTTGGACCTAGGGTTCTCAAACTTGTAAGGATGGTTGGTCATGACCAGCATATGAACCCTATTGATTTTGGGGTCACTAGGTCAAAGGTCAACGATGTCCAATCAATAACTAGAGAATGGTTGGACCTAGGGTCCTCAAACTTGGAAGGATGGTTGGTCATGACCAGAACATGACCCCGATTGATATCAAAACGATCCCCGATCAATAACAAAACAATGTCCAATCAATAACTAGAGAATGGTTGGACCTAGGGTCCTCAAACTTGGAAGGATGGTTGACCAGTAAATGTGACTGATACAGATAGTAGATACAGTCACAGGGATATTGAATATCAAAACGATCTCAGATCAATGAGAACGGTGGACCTAGAGTCGTCAATTATGTCTGTTCGGGCGAGTGGGGGAGCCATACGTTTTTGTCCCATGGACAATAACAATTTCTAGTTTTTAGTTTGACATTCTTTTGATCTACATCATTATTAATTTCGCTTAGTTTTGTACACTCTTTTTGTGATGTCTGGGCGATCTCTGTAGTGTAAGGAAACACGCTTTTCTTTCGAGAAAAGAGATTCAAGTTCAAGTCTTGGCAGGGACCTGACACACTGAGTTGTACATACAAATATTTTTTCCCACATCAGTAATGTTGTTTTTGTACAGCATGAACTTAAAAATATGTACATTTGATAGTCATTCATTATATTATTACCGCATGTAAATTGTAATTATTCATACATATTCAGAGTGTGTTTTTATATAATTGTGCTTTAAAAATATTATTTATAGTCAAAAGAATACATATAGCCGGAATACATATTTATAGCCGAAATCACCTATAACGAATTGTCGGTTTTAATGAAGGTCCTTTTTGTCCAGCTCCTCCAGTCTTTGCTTTATATAAAAATAGCGAATATAGCACTTCCTTGGTTATAGCAAAGCACTTAAATTGGACGTTTAGTTTCAAATAAAAAACTTTCTATCTTTATTTTGCTTTTTCATTTTGTTTCATGCCATTGCTACACCAAATAGAACTCGCTATTAATTTTACACAAACAAACCACACATGATGCTCTAATTCCAATGCAATGAATTAAAACAAATATATTCTACAATTTTCATTCTTATTGCCGCTCGTCGTCATAGTATATATTGTATACTACGACTTTTCTTGTTCATTGTAGTTTCAAGTCCTTGCTTACAGTACAGTGCGGACCTATGATGCCATTGCATTCGGACGCTGTGGTTTCTATAGGACCCTATATATCTTCATTATGAGTTTTAAGATGATTTACACAGCTAGAATTACCTTTACCGTTTATTTTCCGGACCATGTCCCATGTCTTCTTAAGAGATGAGCGAGAGTTCAGCTTAGAGACATAAGATCTCCAGGATTTCCTCTTGCTATCCTTAATAGTACGACGGGCTTTCGCACGAAAAACTCTGATCAGCTATATCATGCAGTGGTAAAATGAGTAGTTTTATAATTTATCGTTTATATCCTTACAACCTCAAATGTAGTCGTGTGCATTAAAATCACCCAATAGTATGAAAGTGATGGTAATTATCCAACTAGGTGATTTAGATCTTTAAGGTGTAGTGAAGAACTGGGCGGTAAATATAAAGAGCATATTGTTATAACTCTGTGCATCGTAACACTGACCGCAACAGCTTGCAAACCAGTTTTCAACGCAACAGTTCTGTGAGGAAAGTTTCGATTCACAAACACACTGACATTCCATTTCCCTGGAGCGTACTATACCCTTTGAAGAATTGAGAGAAATGTGAGGAATAACCTCAACACGGATGTTTACGAAAGTTTGAATTTTAAGGAGATTGTCATAGTGTGATTTTTTGGCACACTCAGCAAGAAGTTTTCCATTATTGAGTTTGTTAACACTCTTTGGCTCACCGGCGATGCCAAGTAAAGCCTTGGAGATGGCAAAAGGAGAGAGTCTAGTTATAGGTTTGTCATCCTCTAGAGAGATAATATTGAGAAAACGAGGCCAATTTAAATGAGAAATATCCTCATCAGATTCAGATTCGGACTCTTCTCGAAATCGTTTAGGAGTATGAGTAAGTTTTTGTGCGTGTTTGGGTCCCATACTGGGGAATTGATATTCATTCTCCACGCTTTTCACCCACCTCGGAGTCCAACAGGGGGACATTTTCTGTGGATATCCGACAGACAAATGCCAAGAATACGTGAAGAGTATACTCATATAAAACTAACGCATCAGACCCCCTCCCCCCTATACAACCCAGCGGACATAACCCCTTAACTGAAAAGTCGAAGAGCCGCACATATGTTCCGCCTAAAAGTGGCACGAGTATAGCCATATAGCGTTCAGAAATACATGATTAGCCCTAACACCACCACCATAAAGGATCTTTTCTACATTATGTTTAAAGAGGACAATAAAAGTGGCGTAATATATTAAACGGGAGGGATTGAGAGGGATGTGAATTAAACAAGAAGCTAGGATCCCGTATAGCTGGCGAGACAAACCGATTGATCAGATCGGGCTAATCTGACCGCCCGCCTAGTTGAAGTCCGGATGGGTGTGTGGCGGGGTTGGGGTGTCCTACCCCTCTCCCCTCTGCTAAGTAACGAGCAGTCGGTTGATTCTTATCACCCCACCACCGACTGGGAGTGTTTATTTTGAATTGAACGATTTAATGGTATACATTCATCAAAGGCAAAGTACGCTTTGGTCTATAAACTTCGTAAGTTAAAGGGGTCTGACGGGTTTCCTGACCACTTTACACATTTAATCAGGAAGTTCGTCAGAAAAGGATATAACCCTTTGGTTTTACAGCGCACTGCATGTTTAGTGATTGACCCCTCTACAGTCAGTCATTACGCTTCACTTTTCACTTGTGCGATGACTGGACTACCTCTTGGGACTCTATGATTGTACCTACTGAAACCCCAACTAAGGGAGGTGGGTGCATGAGCTTTCGTCCCTCGGGTTTTCTGGTCGTACCCTAGATTGGTTTTCTCTTTAGCTGCAACTACTATGGTTGTTCAGTACGATTCTGGATACATCCTGAGATGTTTATTATTTTGTATGTATTTAGTTAGTTTCTCAGAATGTGGACTTTATTGTTAGAGAATTGCTTTTGATGGGATGTAGTTTTGTTTACACTGTCTTGTCTATTTGGGCGTTGAAGGTCTCACAACACACTTCGATTTTACTGTGTTGGCCATAGGCAGTAAAGTCCAATTTTCCATTCTGAATCAAGCATTTACAGTCTAAAAGTATTTTTTTGGGAAAATACAGTTACTGCTGCTCATAAAAATCCACAAAATCTGGTACATAGCCCAGTTTTTTTTTTTTTTAATGTGAGTGGTGGCAGTCAAGCCACTCTTTTCGGCTTTCACTAAACAGTTTGCGCCTAAATTCATACGCATTTTGAGCACCCACAAATGTGTCACATTTTGCTGTCAGTGTCGTCTAATCGCTGTTCATCCAATCTCACACTATTGTTTTCTCACCTGCAACAAGAAAAGAAAATATCCATGGGCAATTATTAAAATATCTCAAACCGAAGAACACACCCCTACTTTTTATGGTGTAAGAATCATCCTACAGTCACATGCAAGGGAGCTAAGTGCATAGTGAGACAGGGTAATAGCGAGGACTGTGCACATATAACATCGATTCAAGCTAACCAGTAGGCCTTATTGCCTACTGACCGTTCCAAGTCGGTAACCCTGTCTTCACCACCCTTTCTGTTGTTTTTTGTCTCTTTCATTGTATTTTCAAGTCCTTGTTTGCAGTACAGTGTGGACCTACGATGCCATTGCGCTCGGACGCTGTGGTTTCTGTAGGACCCTATATCTCATTTTTGTAGCATGATCACTGAAAATTCTCTTTGAAATAGCACCGCTGTAAATCGTTTAATTGAAAATAACACCTGTCAGAATAAATGGTGTACTACAACTACCAGTTATTGGAAGTTAGAGTATGGCAGTGAGCTGAAATGGACATGCTACAAAACAAATAGAGTAAGGTTTGATCTCGTTGGTTAATTAAACACCTCGTTTAAATTAACAAGCTCAATGAAACCATACTCTATCTATTACATGAAGGATGCCATATTGGGACTTGAAGACTTCTTAGACTATTAATAACCATAAAAAATAAATGAAATAAAAACCAAGCACTAACAATGTTTATTCTTTCGCTTTATTAACAATTGAAAGATGTATGACCTGGCCTGGAATTCACCAACCATTCTTCAAACTATTTTTAGACTTGCGCTCAAGTACTCAAATTTAGTAAAAAAATATTCCCATGACTTTCAAAGATAAACACACGTATGAAGATGATATTTATTAGTATTAATCATATGTTGTTATGAACGTTAATACTTTAAACTTATAAAAATATGTGTGATTGAAATTTGCGTACTTGGGCTTAAGTCTAAGAATATTCTCAAGAATGGTTGGTGAATTCAAGGCCAAAATGATACATTCGGTTAACCGATTTATTTGACCTTTCAACTTGATTTTATTTGTGAGATAACTGAAGTCTGAGATCCTTTCATGCGTTTTTCTTCTCATGACTTCACATGGCGGGGATATATATATATTTTTATATTTTCTTTTTAATTGTCCGCAAAAGGTCAAATACACTCTTAAAATGCAATTATACCGTCATTTTCCCAGATTTTTGCCCATAATTTGGTAAATGAACTTACCAATTAATGAAAAAAAGATTTTATTATTTCACTCATTCGAATTAAACTGGGAGCTCGACTTGTAAGTGAGGAATTGTCGATTCTTACGGATGCCAGGAAGTGAACAGTACTGGTTCTACCCAGGAAAAGTGGGTGGTCTGCCTCCGCCACAAAAATAATCGACCGCCATATTTAACCTGACATGTGTTGAAAATGACGTAAAACATCATGCCACTGAGTCCCGTCGGTGTGTTCTTGGGCAAGACACTTTCCCTTAGCCTCGTCCGTCGGATGGGGACGTAAATCGGGCGGTCCCGTGTATCGGTCTATTCTCCAAGCACGTTAAAGAACCATAGGAATCTATTCGATAATAAGAGTAGGGCAAGGTTCCCGAATTGCTATGTATCCTTCCCCTCTCTCTGTGGCGGCTCTAAATACTAAATAACCTATACTGTGTTGATGAGCCGTTAAACAACATTCAATTCAATTCATTTACTTCGGTGTGTGTGTGGGGGGGGGGGGGAGGGATGGGGGGGGGGGGGGGGGTGTGTGTGTTGTGGAGGGTAATACTGAGGGGAGTATTTCCTTTTTCAATATGTTTGAAATGAAACGTTATAATGATATTTCTCCTACGTCACCCGTGGGGCCCTCGTGAAGGGGCTTCAAAAGGCCAAACATACTAGATATACAGTTACACTTTCATATTTTTTTTTATATATTTTAAACATGACTTGGTATATACTTATATATCTATACATATCAAACGATTAAATTATTTCAAACTCGGACGCCTGCCCAGGGATTGAGGGAGGGTGATATGGTGTCATTTATTTTAATTACGTCTTCAAATGAAAAATTTAGCAGATACAAAAACAACCCATATCTAACGATTTTATTATTTCACTCATACGTCTGCTCAGAGGTTGGTTGTAGTGTTCCAAGGTGGCGGATAGGGGTGGGGTGGAGGTTGGAGATTGTGCCTTGAGTCAGATATTTTTTACTCTCATATAACAAATTATGATGATGGGATTACACAGTCAGTATATGTTTCTCCAATGTCGTAGGACTCTGGGGGTAATGTCGTAGGACTCTGGGGTCAGTGAAACGATAAAATACATTTTATTTATTTGATTTACATTGGAACGGTCAGCGGCAAAACGGACCACCGGGAAGTTTAAACCGGTTCAATGGTGCACCAAACCTCACTCTTACCCTGTCATAATCCCTAAAAAACAGGACAGTGTAAATAAAAATAATCCCCTTACATTTGAGAAAGCGTAGATAGGTGTAATAAGAAAAAACAACAGAAATGTTCGTGTATATACTATATCTAAAGTAAGTTAAACCTAAGAAGCTAATCTCATATTAGAACACACACAACAAGCTAAGAAAGCAGCATACATCTCACGTATGCTAGCCCCGCCTTGAGTGTTATTCTACTTTAAAGGCCAGGGTTGAGTATAAAAAAACCAAAATGGCCCCCAGCGTAACTTTTCTGATCATGTTATGCATTATGCTGCTCGAAGAGGTTTAATCACAAATTTCTAAATAATAAAGCACTTTGAAACCATAAAATTTGGCATGTAAATACATTAAACATTACTCTATACGGATATATCAAAATAATTATATAATGTATTTATTTTCCATATTTTATTCCTAACTGTCTAATTTTGAATTTTGTGCATCTATTAATAGCTGTACCTGTAAAAATAAGATCAGTGATTGGTCAGAGTGCTGAAACCTTTATCTTGAAGCAGACGAAATACTAACTGGCTACAGTGTATACATACTGACGGTGGACTCTACCGAACGCGGGGATTTTAAAGCCATATCCTTGGGCTCTATCAATAAGTTAAACAAATATTTAACCATTTAACAAAATTAAAAATAACTTAAGAAAGTGCAGAACCGTAAAAATGGAATTTCTACGAATAATATGTTTCAAGGTTATCTTAATTCTAAAACAATAAGTAAATTGCTTCGAAACAATAGACTTGCGCCGAACTCACCTAAATTGAAAATGACATTAAAAGGTAACCAAATAGGCTTTATCGTGATCGTGCATGCGTTGCGATCATTAATCAAACAATCTATGCGGAAATGAAACAGGGTTAAACACTCTTCCTTCATTTTTTCTAATGTGTCATGTAACCTTCATCTAATTTAAATGACTCGGTAAAACCTGAAATTAGTGTTTGTAATACTTGAACATTTTTTAAAAATGTTATTGACTAGTTAAGTTTTCTTATTTGTCATGGTAGTACTCGTTGACTTATCGAGTTGTGTTTGAATTTCTCTAAATATTACAAAGTGTCAGGTACTTTGTACGTATTAGGATGTATTTTATATAAAATGATTATTTCGTTTTTTGAAAATTTAAAACCTACTGCTCTATGAAACAATGCTACAATTTTTGTATTTTGGATTGAAAATAAGAAAGGTATTTATACTAATACGACTTTTAACGCCCCTTAGTATAAAATGTGGAATTGAAATCGATGTACATAAATATCGGTCATTTTAATGAAAAACAAAACAAAAACATAGCTGCACGTGCACCAATCTCGAAAATAGGCTCATCCGAAAATAAGTCGAACACAATTGTTGTTCAGTAATGTTGGAATACGGTTAACAAATTAAGAAGGATATACTTATTTAAAATATAAATTGGGAGCGATAGGAGATTTGTTTATTATGTTTACGTTAAAAATGACGAAAGGTCATATTTACAAAACATTTGTTAAACATCCTTCACAACACGTGTCACTCCAATTTTAACCTTTAATGGCAACCATGGACACTTCCATACTTTTTGTTTATAAACAAATGTTTGCATTGCTACACCACCTGTCATTTGTTTTGTTTATTTCGTCCATAGTTTTTAACAATGTTATGCCCCGTTACGAATGTGGAGGAGGCATAAAGTGTTACTCTTGTCCATTCGTCCTCCGTCTGTCTCTCCGTCCCTACTTTTACAGTCAAGTCTTTAATTAAATAAAATTCTCAGATACCGGAAGTCATATAGCTTTTAAACTCCAAACAAATTTTAATCTATATGACAGTAATATGTTCCTAACAAATGTAGGTCAATGTGAATGAACTTGACCTTCTTTTTGGAGTTAATTTTCAGTGAAGTTTTATTTTATGTGACTGACAGCCTAAAGCTCGACATCCATAATATGGTCACCTCTCTCTATAATGGACTATATATTGGAGCGGGACCAGTTCCCATAAGCATCTTGCTACATTTTCTAGTTTTATTTGAAATCATGCAATGTAAGTCAAATGCCTTGTAATACATCATATGCTGCTGTGAGACCAGTTTCTACTACCGTCTGTAATACTTCATAAACTTGTGTGGGACCAGTTCTCACGCACCACCCTCTGTAATACTTTAATACTAGTATTGGACCAGTTCCCACTACCCTCTGTAATAGTTCATAAACTTGTGTGGGACCAGTTACCACGCACTACCCTCTGTATTTAATACTAGTATTGGACCAGTTCTCACCCTCTGTTATACTTTAATACTGGTATAGGACCAAGCCTGGAATTCATCAACCATTCTTCAAACTATTCTTAAAATTGAGCTCATGTTCTCATATCATTGACAAATATTCCCATGACTTTAAGCAAAGCTCGACCTGCCGAAGCCCGACTATATGTTACACGTATGCATGCGAATGATATGGTAAACTCACTAACTAACACATTTCGTTTTCATTTTCATAATGCATCCAACTTCAATATCGTCTCCAATGGCGCGCGTCCGCCATTTTGAAACTTTCGGTCTCGTTTGTGACCAGCTTCCTGTCTCACGGTGAAGTCACAACGACGTGATTAACAGCAGAAAGCAAAAAATAACTTACCGGCGTTCTTTCATGAACAGGAATAATTAATTTAAAAAATGCTTACATTTTTTTGCATGATTTCTTTCGATTTTGGTACAACGTAATTACCGTTATTTCTAGAATACACATTCGCAAAATCTCGATCAATAATGATCGACATTGACCGAGATAGAACAAATGTAGTATATAAAGGGCGGTTACTCTCTTTGGGCCGGTCTCTTTGACTGTTTAAAAAGGACACGTTCAAAACACGGCGATATTTCCGGGTTCTCTGGCGAATTTTGAACGGGTTTCGAGCGGATGAGTTTTATTGCAATAAAATGGGAAAAATATTTTTTTGAAACGGAATGGGCCACATTTCGACCCCTTTTGACAAAAAATGATAACAGCAACGCTGATTAAGAACAGTTTGTTTAGTATATGCTTTTAGTATATGATAGAACACAACATGTGTTTCCAGTAAAGTCTAAAGAGCTCATACATAAAATAAGGGAAAGGCTTGACATATAGACATATGTTTACGTTAAAAGCAAGTTAAATGTTATAATAAATTAATATGAAATTGGCATTCCCCATATAACGGGCAAAGTACTTCGATATAATTAATTGTGTGTTGGAGGGAGAGAGAGTGGTGGTGGTGGTGTGTGTGTGTGTGTGTGTGTGTGTGGGGGGGGGTATCCTCCTTCCTTCCCCACACTACCTACCTACTACTACCTAAGTATTTTGATGGGTGTTAATGGGTGTTAATGCCAAACAAATATAATCTTGATATTCCAATTGTATGTATACACTTATATGGACTTAAGGGTGGATTCAAGTTAAGCAGAACCCCCGTCTCCCCACACCCCTCCACCACCCTCTCCCCAGAAAAAGAATGAATAATAAATAAATCTGGTATTCTATAAATGTGAGAGAATTAACAAAATGCCATGTTGCTGCATAATTTCACTCTCTCTAAAATTAAACCACAGATCTCTACACGTTTCTAGATTCATTGAGATTATCTACAGTACTTCACTTACAAAATCATACTTTTAATTTAATTATTCTACTAACACGTCTATGTCAGATAGGTCCCCAGCAGGGGTTTGGAATTAACGAAAGATAGATAGATAGTACTGGAACCTTTCTAACAATAGATTGACATTTAAGAGTACGTGAAATCGCATAGAGGAAAACGGGTGGATCCGCAGTGTCGACCCCGGGAATTCAGCGCATGTGCCACGGGGCGCCGCTCCACGCCCGGATTTGTCCGGACTGGGCAGGGGCAGTCGCTCTCGGGCTATGGGTGCACTTTCTCCGGGCCGAGCGCCACGACCGGTTCCGCGGCGGTCAAAATACTTAGGCCAAATAAAATAATGTGTTTACTGTGACCCGACCGACTCCTTTAAAACGCCGTCAACACCCCTTTTTGAGAATAAAACAAATCTAATTATTCCGACAATAGTAATTAACATTATGATTTGATTAAATTTAGAAATTAGAGTTAGTTCTCACCCTTAGCATACAGACATGTATATATATTAGGCCTTTAACAGTACAAAATGTACATTTTATCGAAGTGCTTTGGCCGTTACATAGGTAGTGCCTATTTCATATTATTTATCATACGGGCAAAACTCGACCTGTCGACGACTATATGTTACACGTATATACTCGACTGCATAAGAATGAATATAGTTAACTTACTAACTAACACAACTAATTTTTCATAATGCGTCCAACTTCAATTTCATCTCCAAATCGTGCAGGCCGCCATTTTGAACTTCCGGTCTCTTTTTTTTATTAGCTTCTGGTCACAAAGACGTGATTAACAGTATAAAACAAAGAAGGACTTAACCGGCGTTCTTTCATAAACAAGAATCATTTTAGAGAATGCTTTCATTTTTGGCAGGATTTCTGTCGATTTTGGTACAACCAACGTAATTAGCATTATTTCTAGAATACACATTCGCAAAATCTCGATCAATCACAGTGCCGGAACAACCTACATTGACCGAGATACAAGAAATGTAGTATATGAAGGGAGGCTACTCTCCAGGACACTATCAAAACACGGCAAGATTTCCGGGTTCTCTGGCGAATTTTGAACGGGTTCCGAGTGGGTGAGATTTATTACAATACAATGGGAAAACACTCCTTTTTTGAAACGGAATGGGTCAAATTTCGGCTCCCTTATGACAAAAAATTATAACAGTAACGCTGATTAAGAACAGTTTGTTTTAGTATATGATTTTATTATATGTTAGAACGCAATATGTGTTTCTAGTAAATGTAAAGAGATCATGCCTAAAATAAGGAAAAATCTAGAACATACAAATATGTTTACATTAAGCATAAAGCAAGATAACTGTAATAATAAATTTTAATATGAAATAGACTGCCTAGATAACAGGCAAAGTACTTCGATATAATTAATTGTGTGTGGGAGGGAGGGGGAGTAGTTGGTTGGGGTGGGGAGGGGGGGTGGGGGTAGAGGGCGAGGGAAGTAGAACGATGATAATAACAGGTAAAAAAGATTAAATAAATATTCTCTATAACAGATAACAAAAAACGAAATGTCGCCAACAACAGCTTAACTTGCCCTCTCTCTCCGTCTCCCCCAACCTCCCCCTCCCACCCCTCACTACCTACCTACTACAGCCTATGTGTCTCATTCATTAAACAATGTAAAACATCCTAAGTATTTTGATGGGTGTTAATGCCAAACAAATATAATCTTGATATTCCAATTTTATGTATACACTTACATGGACTTAAGGGTGGATTCAAGTTAAAGGGGTTGATGCACTATTTTCAAAATTATCAAAATACCATGAACAATAAATGAGATATGACCTATTGAAAATTTGCAAAGAAACATAAATCTCACACTATTGTGATCCCAATTATACAGGACAACTAACCTCTGTAATAGAACTTCACAATGTTTTCCAAAAGAAATGTTATGGGATGTATGTTCTGTGTGTAGGTTTCTTTTAAATATTACTTTTTTCCGCATATTATCAATTTATTCATCTTCAAAGGGTAGATATATTTACTGTCTTTGCTGCTGTTGCTGCTGCTGTTATTGTTGCTATCCGCCAGTCGTTTCTTAAAGATCGCGGGAGGTATACAGTACTGGTTCTACTCAAGAATAATGGGTGGTCCACCACAAAAAAATCGACCGTCATTTATAATCTTATATGTGTTGAAAATGATGTAAAACACCATACAAACAAACAAAAACAAACAAAACTATTTGCCAGATTGATCATGTTTTCTTCTATCTACCACTTTTGTTTCATGTTCACATTTATGTGGCATTTTTTAAAAATATATGTTTTGCATTCATATATGTTTTTCGTAAAGCTGTGCATTTATTTATCGATGCATATATGTTACTACTAGGGATGATTTCGAAAAATTTCGTAATCGTGGATAAACAGAAAAACACTGCTTAAAGCTACACAATCCCTATTTAATAATGTAATGACACCAATACAACACATAGGTATTGAATCTTTGCTTTACAACATAAAGTGTCCACTTGTGGTTTACTTTTTACGGTCCATACCTGATTTGATTGACACGACTTGGGAGTGCCTAATTATACGCTGTCCTGTTCGGGCCAACTTACCATCGCATCTTACCATCGACATCTTACCATCGACCTAGTCGATGGTAAGATGCGATGGTCGATGGTAAGAACCGAAGAACTCAAGAACCTAAGAACCTAATTATACGGTGTCCTGTTAGGGCCATCTTACCATCGCATCTTACCATCGACAATCGACCTAGGTAAGGTGCGACGGTAAGATGCGATTGTCGATGGTAAGATGCGCTGGTCGATGGTAAGATGCGATGGACCATCGACCATCGCATCTTACCATCGACAATCGCATCTTACCATCGCATCTTACCATCGACCATCGCATCTTACCATCGATCAAAGACCTAGTTCGATGGTAAGATGCGATGGTAAGATGGCTCTAACAGGACACCGAATAATTCGGTTATCGCTCTGTTGAATTTGAAGTCAAGAACTGACTGCTGGGCGGTATATAAACACCTCGCTACTGTATATAATTGTATCACCGAAGCATTGTGGTGTAGTGGTTAGAGCGTCTGCCTTGCGTTCGGGAGGTCGTGGGTTCGAGTCCCCTGACCGCGTCATACCAAAGACTTTAAAAATGGAGTAGTCACTTGTAACACTTGCCTGACGAGCAAATGATGGGTAGTGCTACGGCTGATTGACCAGTGTCAGAATAATGTGACTGGAGGGTATCATGTCTACTTCGGCGTGGTATTCCAGTGTGCCAGCACTATAAAGAAACCATTGAGCTGCTTCAAGTAGACATATCATCTCATCACACACAAAAACACACAGATAAACGTCCAGATTCCATTGTGCCTATAATCGTCGGGTAGGACGCCTTTGACACACACACACACACAAACACACACACGTAATTGTATCAATACACACGCTTCGCTCAAGTCGATAACTTCGTCTAATGCAACACGATACAATCATGCACAGTAACTGAAACAATGTCTCAAACATGTAATAAAACACCATTTTCTTTCATAAAACTATGTGTTATTGATGTAAGCGGTTATTCAGAATTAAGCGTCACCGTGTTGACTGGATAAAGTACGGAAGAAAGGTTTTCTTGTGGCATATTCGATGTGGCGGAATTTAAATTGTAGATTTTTTGGTTGTGTATCATGTGATATACTAAGTTCACGTATAGTACGTTCGATTCTAAATAATCCGGAGATCATATTTTCGAGCCTCACTGACGCCATTGGCGTGTTCTTGCTTTTAATTGGTTTCTTCAAAAGTTATGCTCCTCCGTGGTGCCACTGAGTTCCATCGGTGTGTTCTTGGGCAAGACACTTTTCCTTAGCCTCGTCCGTCGGATGGGGACGTAAACCGGGCGGTCCTGTGTGTCGGTCTATCCTCCGAGCACGTTAAAGAACCATAGGAATCTATTCGATAATAAGAGTAGGACAGGTTCCCGGATTCCTATGTATCCTTCCCCTCTCTCTGGGGCGGCTCTAAATAACCTGTACTGTGTTGATGAGCCGTTAAACAACATTCAATTCAATTCAAAAGTTATGCTACCAAAACTCAGATTCCAGATACGCACCTGATGATGATAAGAATCATTTATAGCTTGATTTAAGTTTAATTTAAACAATATTTTATTCAAGTACTGAATGGGATTGGTCAACAGGCAATGCCTATGTAAGACCTCTCCCGTATCAAGGTACATATAAACAATAAAGTCATATCAAACATGACATACAATGTGGAATTGTAGTACAGTTAGCATATATTGGTTTGACAATTACCTTAGAATCTTTGAAACATGTGAACCGTGATTGTTTAGTATTAACATTTTGTACTGTCAGAAAGAATTTAAGTGAGAAAAAAAAAGAATAAACAGAAAGAAAATCATACTGGAAACCAATATGAAATATATATAAAAATGTACCTGCCGATTATTACAAAATACAATGGTTTTAGTATGAGTTACTGTAACCAATATTTAATTTTGGAATTTAAGATAACTGAGAACAAAACAAACAAACAAACAAAATTACAATAAAAAGGAAGAAAGATTACAAAAACTAATTTTTTTCTAGCATTGTGACAAAACATATCTGAAAATACAATAGTATATATATACATGTACACATTCATGCACATACCTATATACCCATATATACACATACATATACATATGTTCACGTACATACATCTATAAGTCTACGAAAATCTCCAGGTACACTTGATGTATTTGTGGACGATAAGTACAATTTCTGAGTTCGTAGTATCGTCTAGATTGGAACTTCCATTCAGTATCAAGTCAATGTTGATATGTGTGACATCAACAAGATTGGCTAGGGTATCAAGTAAGTCATTTCTGAATTGGTTATACAGTGGACAGTTGAAAAAGAAATGAGTATTGTCCTCACATGGATTGTCACATTTCGGACATACTGCTGAATCTGTCAAGAAGTGGTCAAATAAATGCTTATTTAGATTACTTGAGTTATTTCTTAATTGACAATGGATGATGTTATCATTCCTATTTCCTATATTATAGTGATATGGACTATTAGTCCTATGTTCAATAGCCTTAAGTTTATGCTTAAATTGTTCAACAGGAGTTACATTCGCCTGTTTCCACTGGTATGGTACTTTTCTAGTGGACAATGACAGATTAAAAAGTGATTTCAGTTTCTGCTTTTTACGTTAATTTTGTAGAGGTATCAGTATATAACATGATAATCCACGGCAGACCTATAATTGGTCTTCCAAAGTAAGCTAAGTCATGTACCACGTACTCAACACTTTTTAAAATAATTTAGATTAAATATAGACTAGCTGATCGTCTGATAATAATTAATAATCAATTCACAATCAAGTAACAAGTCTGTTTTTGAGAATTCTTACCTACTATTAGCTATATTATATAAGAATCCGAACCAAGAACGCATGGCTACATAACATGACTCAACATATACACAATTATGTCTTCTTGCATGGGGTCCGACTAAGGTACTATCGATTATTTGTAGATTAGATCAGTCTGTTTACTTGTATAATCTCATTTCTCTAAATTATGGCTACAACCATAATTATTACGGTAAATAGACATTCCCGTTTGACATCAACTGATAACGAATTTAAATTACATATTACTTACTTAAAGGTTGTTGTCTGAAACTGAGTTGGTACACACTTTCTAACGCACTTGGTACACATCCAGTATTCCGATTTGCTGACGTCGGTTTGACGATTTCACGAATTCTTGCCCGTTTAATATTGCATTTATTATATAGAGGATCTTAAACTAGTTCCCATTTCATATAAGATGTATGAAACGAGTTATGAATTATTTTAATTTTTACGAGCCTTTTGGCGAGTTAAAATTAAAAATAATTCATAACGAGTTTCATAAATCTTATATGGAATGGGAACGAGTTTAAGATACTTTTTATTCCATAACATTGCAATCAAATTAGTAAAAATTAATTCAGATGGACATAGAACCGCCACGACGTCAGACAAACGTTAGCGCCAAAACGTCATACAGTATGTGACGTCGTAACGTCGCGTCTCCCACATAACGTTGCGTATAAAAGAGTTCGTGTTTCACCTCTTTACAAAATAGCAGTTTACGCAAACTTTTTAACAAACCAACAACAATGTTTTGTATAACGTGCATTATTTTTATAAGCTGTCACAAATAATAAGTATATGACTCAGATCTGGGTGAATTTGTAATAAACTGTTAATAAACTTGCGTAGTGTTACAGGTTTAACTCAACCAATCAAAATCGTTCCAGGTTGTATTACACGTGTGTCATACAATAGAATATTAAATGGGTGTTCGACACTGCTAACAAGGGACGTTATGTGATAAATAAATTTATATGATGCAAGACTGTTTTTGCAACTATTTAAGTTTGCCTTACTCGTACAAAATACTAGTCATGTGATGTTAAACCGCCATCAACGAAACGTTATTTAGTTCTGTTAAAACAGAAACGGGTTAATCTATGTATTTGACTTTTGCGACAATAAGAACCAAGAAAGCTCGCATAACCAGCTCATGTATTCAGATTATTTAATATAAAAGCATGGAATATGAAACAAATGCTAACATTGAAAAAGTAATAAGAATGGACCCGTTTATAATTTTGGCCGAACATGTAAATAAAGCTTTCTTAGATGATGAAACATATTGTGGCATATTTCTTCCACGAGATAGCTAGATAATTTATCGTGTATTTTTCGCGATAATGTTACTTTTTCTCTTTAATTTTCAACAATTGTATCTAACAAAACTTGCTGCGATACTGCCCTCTTCTGTCATCACGTTAGCACAATAGTTAACGCGGTAAGAATTATCTTAAACATTTGAAATTTTGTTTTCGTAATAACTATGACTATTTATCAGAAAATTCACGTTACTATCGCGTAAATATTTATAGTTAACTCAATAAAATTATTTATCGCGAAACCAGAACTAGCATGATCAGCAGTAGCGCGACATTTAACAAGATAACCGAGAGATTTTCGTGAAAATTCAATTACTATCTCGAAGAAAGCATGATACGGGTATCGCGATAATTCTCTAGAAACCTGAATCATGATGGCAGAGGTGGGCATTAGCGTGGCATTTAACATGATGTTTTATCTTACACATTTTATAAGATTTTCTCGAAAATTCATTATTATCTCGAAAAATACATGGTACTATCTCGAAATCATCATGATAATTATCTAGCTATCTCGTGGCAGAAATATGCCACCATAGAAAAAACCCAGACTGATAGTTTTTTGCTCGTTATGGAATACAATGTTTAAAGACAATGCCGCATGCATTTATTTATTTATTTATTTATTCGAGAGTCCCGATTTCAGTATCTTCATTATTGCGATTCGTTAGTAAACTCATATTCTTAGAAGGTGTCAATGGTCTCTTGAAGCAAATATTTATTAAACAATATACTAATCAATATACTAATCAAAATTGTACCCATTTAGAATATGTCAATAATATTCTCATTGTTTTGTAAATTTCAAGCTTGTTTAGAGATACGATTGAACTGCAAGAACACAATTTTGAAGCTAACAAGTCGATGTATTTTCTTAAGAAATAAATTATAACAGTACACATTTGGGTACATAGGATTATGTTAAGTATTTCAAATTAGTGCAGCTTTCGATGTTACTATTTCTAAACAAGAGGCCCAAGAGGGCCTGTGGACGCTCTACTGGCTAAAACAGCTCTTATAGATTTAGATAGATATAGCTGGATATAGCTCTCTTCTCCTATAGATTTAACAAAGGAAAATACAATATAGCATTATTCAACAAATCGAGGGCCATAACTCTGTTATTACTAACAAGATCTAGTTGGTTTTTGAAATTGTCCAAGACTTCATTGATATACCGCGCTTTGCACAACTAGACATCATACTGAGGCTTCCTGCCAACTTTCGTAGAAATCCAACAAGCCGTTTAAGAGGAGTAGCGCCGACAAGAAATTTAAAATAAAAATGTCAGAGGGCCATAACTCCGTCAAAAATCAGCAAACTGGAACAAAAGCGTGATATGCACAACTAGACATCTTACCGATGCTTCAAGCCAAGTTTCGTCGAAATTCAACAAGGCATTTAGGATGAGTAGCGCCGACAAGAAATTTTAAAGTAAGTGTCAAGTAATTAAAAAGATATGTGGTTCCAGAGAAGATTTTTTTTCAGTTTTTGCCTATACAAGCCTAAGTAAAACTGTGACCCTCAGGGTGGGGCCAAATGTGACCAATGGGTCACCATTTGAACAAACTTGGTAGAAGACCATAAGCTGATAGCAAATGCAAAATATTAAACCTCTGGCTCTTGCAGTTCCAGAGAAGATATTTTTTCCAGTTTTTCCCTATACAAGCATTTATGTAAAACTGTGACCCCCGGGGCGGGGCAAGATGTGACCCCAGGGTCACCATTTTAAAAAATTTGGTAAAGGACCATAAGCTTATAGCAACAGCAACATATTAAACCTCTGGCTCTTGCAGTTTCAGAGAAGAAGATTTTTTAAGTTTTTCCCTATACATGTCTATGTAAAACATGTGACCCTTGGGGCGGGCCCAATGGTGACCCCAGGGTCACCGTTTGAACAAACTTGGTAAAGGACCATAAGCTTATAATAAATGCAAAATATCAAACCTCTGGCTCTTGTAGTTTCCGAGAAGAAGATTCTAAAAAAACAAATCCTATATAAGTCTATGTAAAACTGTGACCCTCGGGGCGGGGACAAATTTGACCCCAGGTTCACCATTTGAACAAACTTAGTAGAGGACCATAAGCTGATGCTACATGTAATACATGAGAGCTCTGTGCCATGTGGTTCCAGAGAAGAAGATTTTTTTAAGTTTTTCCCTATACAAGCCTATGTAAAACTGTGACCCCCGGGGTGCGGCCAAATGTGACCCCTGGGTCACCATTTGAACAAACTTGGTAGAAGACCACAAGCTTATAGCAAATGCAAAATATTAAACCTCTGTCTCTTGCAGTTTCAGAGAAGAAGATTTTTTAAGTTGTTCCCTATACATGTCCATGTAAAACATGTGACCCTTGGGGCGGGGCCAAATGTGACCCTAGGGTCACCATTTGAACAAACTTGGTAAAGGACCATAAGCTTAAAGTAAATGCAAAATATCAAATCTCTGGCTGTTGTAGTTTCCGAGAAGAAGATTTTTAAATAAAAAATCCTATATAAGTCTATGTAAAACTGTGATCCCCGGGGCGGGGACAAATTTGACCTCAGGGTCACCATTTGAACAAACGTAGTAGAGGACCATAAGTTGATGCTACATGTAATACATGAGAGCTCTGTGCCTTGTGATTTCAGAGAAGAAGATTTTTTAAAGTTTTTTCCTATATGTCTATATAATAAACATGCAAAACCTCAATATACAAATTTTGGACCCCCGCGGCACGGCCATTTTTGACCCCGGGGACTTTATTTGAACGAACTTGATAGTCTAGGCGTTGGTGATCATTTTAAAAGAAAAACTGTTGAAATCTGTCCAGTGGTTCTGGAGAAGAAGATTTTTTAATGTTTCGATTATATATGGTAATGGCAGCCATCTTGGATGTAGCGCTGACCTAATTTTAACAAATCTAAAATGCATTCATCTAAGAATTATCCTTGTGAAGTTTGGTCAAAATTAGCCAAGCGGTTTCTGAGGAGAAGTCGTTTGAAGAGAGGTTAACGGACGGACGGACGACGGACGGACGACGGAAGACGGACAACACACCATCCCATAAGCTCTGCTGGCCCTTGACATCATGCTTGACTAGCATTACCACTTCAAATGTTTTTGCAAAATAAACTTTCGAAATAAGTAATGTTAACGCTGAATTACAGTTACTTGAATTTCAATTAAAAGGGAGTTAATATAGGTTTATCCATGTTTCATTTTATTATAGACAAAACATCTACAATAAATGGGTCAAACTTTTATGTTTTTTAGATCAGCTTGAGCCTTCACCTGAGCCGAAGGCTTAAGGTGATCTATTGGGATCACTCTTCGTCCGTCGTCCGTCCGTCCGTCGTCGTCGAATTCTCCTTCCTAAGAAACCGCTTGGCCAATTTTGACCAAACTTCACGTGGATGATTCATACATCAACGCTTTTGGTCAGCGCGACATCCAAGATGGCCACCATTTCCATTTATAATCGAAACTTTAAAACATCTTCATCTCAAGAACCGCTGGACAGATTTCAACAGTTTTTCTTTTAAAATGATCACCAACGCCTAGGCTATCAAGTTTGTTCAAATAAAGTTCCCAGGATTAAACACGACCTTGCCCTAAGGGTCCAAAGTTTGTATATTGGGATTTTGCATATTTTTTATAGACTTAAATAGAATTTTTTAAAAAAAATCTTCTTCTCTGAAACGACAAGGCACAGAGCTTTCATGTATGACATGTAGCATCAGCTCATGGTCCTCTACCAAGTTTGTTCAAATGGTGACCCTGGTGTTAAATTTGGCTCCGCACCGGGGTCACAGTTTTACAGACATATATGAAAAAAATCAAAACATCTTCTCTGAAACTACAAGAGCCAGAGGTTTAATCTTTTGCATTTACTATAAGATTATGGTCCTTTACCAAGTTTGTTCAAATGGTGAGCGTGGGGTCACAATTTTCCCCACCCCGGGGGTCACAGTTTTACAAAGACTTGTATAGGGAAAAACTTTAAAAAATCTTCTTCTCTGAAACTACGAGAGCCAGAGGTCTAATATGTTGCATTTACTATAAGATTATGATCCTTTACCAAGTTTGTTCAAATGGTGACCCTGGGGTTACATTTGGCCCTGTCCCGGGGATCACAGTTTTACATAGACTTATATATGAAAAAAATCAAAAAATCTTCCTCTCTGAAACTGCAAGAGCCAGAGGTTTAATATTTTGCATTTGCTATAAGCTTATGGTCCTCTACCAAGTTTGTTCAAATGGTGACCCTTGGGTAAAATTTGGCCACGTCCCGGGCGTCACAGTTTTACATAGATTTATAGAGGGAAAAAGTTAAAAAATGTCCTTCTCTGAAACCACAAGGCACACAGCTCTCATATATTACATATAGCCCTGGGTCCACATTTGGCCATGCCCCAGGGGTTACACTCTAGTACCTTCATTTTGTATTTGATCTTTACCAAACTTTGTCAGTGTCTTTATATCAATGTTAACACAACGGAGGCCACATTTGTTGAACATCTTAACCAAACGTGCACAGATTGTATATGACCATGAGATTTCGAAGAAGTTCGATAATGGGCTAGTACTCAGGTGATCGATATAGGGCCATCTTGGCCCTCTTGATTTATTTATTTATTACTAAGTTTAAGAAATGTATATCTTCAAGCGGACTTCGATTCGTTTATGTGTTTTAACAGCACATATCATGCTTTCATATAAAGGGAGGGTAATTTTCAAAAGATGTAACGTTTTAAACAAACAATAACTATTTTAGAAACTATTGGTCTAAACATTACTTATCACACAACTGTTCTAAGATATATGTAAACTAAGAAAACAATTAGAGACAAAAGTGAGTAATTAGGATTTTTGGTCAGTATAAAGATACATATAACCATTACAACAGAGTATCAACCTTTAAACAGATGCTAAATTACCATTACAACAGGGTATCAACCTTTAAACAGATACTAAATTACCATTACAACAGGGTATCAACCTTTAAACAGATACTAAATTACCATTACAACAGGGTATCAACCTTTAAACAGATACTAAATTACCATTACAACAGGATATCAACCTTGCAACTGATACTAAATTATAACTACACACACTACATGTAATGTACCTGTTACACACAAAATAAACATGGCGTATTGTGAACCGTGCATTTATCTTAAGAAAGTAAAAGTAGAAGCAAAATACAAATGCATTGCGTGTAAGGAAATTTACTGTCACCAATGTAACGTTGATCACAGCAAATTCCGCGCATTCAGGAACCATGAAGTGACTATGATAGCTGACAGTGAAGTAAAAGGCGCTAATGAAAATAGCGATCTACACGAAGAAGTGGATGGATTTTACTCGTACGCATATACCAAAGGTTATGTGGGAAAAAATAATGATAAAAGTAAAGGGATTAAAGACAGGGAAGATCTTGAATTAAATCCAACCGACGCACAGACACAACCTGTTGATGCAGGTAAGTTCATATATTCACTAAACCAAGCAATATATCACGCACCTCTTTTGTTCGTACATGCTATTTAAACTTAAAGATACTTTATCACTCATGTAAGTACATAAAAACGGTTACACGGCTCGCACTGAGCATTTTTCTAACGACTCATTGTGCCGTGAATAATTAACACATGTTAAAGGCTTAAACAAATCTAATTTAAGCTAACCAGTAGACCGTTTTGCCTACTGACCGTTCCAAGTCGGTATCCCTCTGTTCACCACTCTTTATGACATGCTTTGTTCTGTTTATTGGTCGTTTATTGGTCGTTTATTTGTTCATTTCTGTTAAAAGTGCGGACCTACGGTGACATTGCGCTTGGGTGCTGTCGTTTCTATAGGACCTTTTTATCATTGCTTTAGTTAAATGGTTTTGATTTGTTCAATTGTTAAATTTAAATTACAAAATACGCTATCGTAATACAAAATAATAGGTCACGATTGCTTCTCCGCATTCTGCACACGTATGTCGGTACAAGTGACACAATTTAGAGGGCTGACATTCAATCAATATTGTTATCGTTTGATCCCATTGGATTGTATGACATTCATAGAACCAGTTTTATGTTTAAACATATGTTATAAAATGTTGAAGAGTTGTTGCTCAACGACATTTTGGTCCATTTACATTGACGTTTTTTTTCTTGTGATCTAGAATTAGAAACTTGTGTTGAGTTTTGAACCTATTTGAAGTGTAATACGAGCTGTATCTCTTTATTTCATTTGTTTATAGAATGGTATTACACATGTTTTCTGTTTTGATTGCGTGTGTTTGGTTAAATATGTTCTGTGAATGCTAGATTTCCTTTAAAACTTGTCAAAAGGTTTATCAAAAGAGGTCATGACCCTATCATTTTGCAACGCTCTGCATGCTTGGTGATAGACCCATTTACAGTTCGCCACTATGCTTTCCTCTTTAATTGTGCGATGACCGGACAAACTGTGGCCCTATGATGACGTATACCTAAAGCCCAAAAGGACGGTGACGTTTGATGTTTGTCTGCAATCTTGTCTTGTCGTGCCCTCAATATTTATTTCTCTTGTTGCTCTGGCTTCTGCCAAGCCAATGAGTACCTTCTTTGTGGCTTTCTAGGCTATTTTTTTTTTCGCATTTATATATACACGAGCATCTTTGTTTTTGACTTATATTGCCTATTAATGCTGCCTTGTTGGTTAAAAAATAGTTCATGGCGGGGATTTCTTTATTTACACTGTCCCGTTTTATTGGGATAAAGTAGGGTAAGTGTGAGATTTGGTGCACCCTAGAACCTGGTTTAAACCCCAGCTGCCTTTTTTGCCACTGACCGTTCCAATGCGGTAGCCCTATTGTCAACCATTTTGTGTTTGTGATGTCTTATTTTGGCCTTTTATTCATCTTTAAAGTTGTTCTTTGTTTCTGTGTCTGTTTGTGGTTGACTGTCGTCCTTATCTGCTACTTTTCCTGTTTGATTTTTGTATCTGGTCGTCCTTGAATGCTACTTTTCCTGTTCGATTTTTATATCTATTTCTACCTACTTTATTGGTCCATTTCTTTTTACCATGTTTAATTCAAGGTGACTCACTACTAAGTTGATGGAAACATATAATTAGACTTGTTTTTTTTCCCAAATGAGTTGCAGCTTTGATAAACCAAGTAGAATAAACTTTGGAGTTTGATCGTTGTCCTGCAGGTCTCGCGGTTATCAATTGCAGTCATATAGGGTTTTGTGCACCCTATAACCTTGTTTATATCCCCCAGCCGTCTTTTGTCTCTGACCGTTCCATGGCGGTACTCCTGTTGTTAATCATTTTATGTTTGTGCTGTCGTTTTTTTGTTTTGTTTATTTCTTGTAATTGTTGTGTGTATATTTGTAGACTGCGTCGTGTAAATGCTACATTTTCTCTTCGAGTCTTGTATCTGTTTTCAGAGTTGTCATGTTCAAATTAGCATACAAACCAATGTTATAGCTGTAGTGAAGTTATGGGCAGCTTCATTTTTAAAGTATAAGGCAAAACCAGTCACGCGGAACAACTTAAAAAATGTTTCTGATAAAGTTATAAGTAAAACGGTTGTTTGTGAAATGAAAAAAACATAGTCCTGCGAAATTAAAAGAAAATGTCATTTGATGCAACAATCCCACTTGCTTTGGCTTCTGCCAAGTCACCAGGCACAAGTTCTTAGTGGCTTTCTAGGCCTTTTTGTTTTTATATTTATATATATATATACATCATCTTTGTGTTCCACTTATATAAGTTCTTTATGCTGCATTGTTTGCTAGAGAATTTCTGCTTAAGCCGGTGCTATAGGGCGTGAGAGGTGTTCATCTTATATTACCTTTCATATAAAACCGAGTTTCTACTTTTCTCTCTTGTTTGTTGCTTCAAAGGGACCCCTTTTAAGAATTTATTTACACTGTTCCGTTTAATTGGGAGAATGACAATAGGTAACAATGTTATTTGGTGCACTCTATAATCTGGTTTACCCCACATCCCAGCGGCCTTTCAACATTGACCTTTCCAAAGTGGTACCCCTATCATTTACACTTTTACGTCTTTCCTCCAATGTTCTACATGTTGTATTTTGATGATACATAAACACAACTTGAACACAATACATATCCGGTTCCATAATATTCCTCTTTACCCGAAAGTATAAATGGCATTTGAATGTTCATGATATGATAATAAAACTCAATTACCTTAAGTTTTAAAACATAATACAGATTTTGAAACATGCAATCACTGGTAATATAACATAGGTTAAAGTAATTATTTGTATTTCATATACTATGCATGGGAGTAACGTAAGATACTATCATCTTGTTTTCACACTAGCGTTTGTTTAGTGCTGTGTGGCGGCCGTAAACTGTCGCCCCGACTACAAATCAGTAGTGTTATTATTTACTTGTCCTTTGGAGTCAAGCCCATTCTGTGTTGCTTTAAAGTAGAATATCGCTTAAGCCGGTGCTAGGAGGCGTGACAGGTGTTGCATCTTATAATTTCCTCTCATGAACGGACTCAATAAAACCGAGTCTGCTACTTTTCTCTCTTGTTCGTGTTTGTTGCTTCCAAGGGATCACTTTTTCAGTATTCATAGACTTTCTTTTCCCCCATTTGTTCCCACATCGAATACGAAAAATCTAATAAACAAATAGACATAACCGAAATTGGGATTTATCCAGATCGAGTATTAAATGTTTACTTTCAAACTTTATGGTTAAGGATATTCCAGAGAAATGCAGAATATAAAAGGAAGAAGAAGTTTAGGATCAAGAGTCACTTGTTATCTGTTCTGAAGTGAATACAAAGTTATGGTTTTTAAGACGTCACAAGACAAACATCGAACACATTTATTATTGATAGCAGACACAAGCAACAATTGAAGATTGAAGATTGAAGATTTTACATGTCACGTTAATTCTCTACAAACAATACAAGCACCAAAAGTAAATATAAAAATCGAACAGGAAAAGTAGCGTTCAAGGACGACAGTCAACCACAAACACACACACAAACAACTTTAAAGAAGAAATAAAAAGTAAGATAAGACATCACAAACACAAAAGAGTTGACAATAGGGCTACCGCCTTGGAACAGTCAGTGGCAAAAAAGGCCGCTGGGGGATTAAAACGGGTTATAGGGTGCACCAAACCCATTTTTAACCCATTGTCATCCCCATATTATCAAATAAAGATATCCCCGCCAGGTTATAATCTCTAACAAACAAAGTTTGACAGTGAAATATCGTGTCGTTATCTATAATACATGCCCATGGTCTAAGAAGGCGTCCGCATAAATTCCATAAAGCGATACCCGTTAGTAGGTTCGTAGAGGACGAAAGATAACACTGTCGTGAACTATTTTAAGGATATATGTATATAAATAAACGTAAGGAGGAATTGACCTATCCGAAAATTTAATTAAGGAAATATCTAGGCCTAACTATTCCATTTCAAATTAATTTTAATTAGAGATATATTTTTATGCCCAGCAACGAGTGTAGAGCGGGCATTTAGTGTTACCCTTGTACGTCCGTTCGTTCATCCGTCTAACTATCTGGAAGTTCGACCGTCCATTTGACGTCCATACGAAACGAACTGTACATTTAAGTTTTTGGTTAAGTCCAATTTTATATGTAGTGGAGGAAATAACAAAATAGATCAGATTGAGATACATTTTCCAAAGTAAATGCAAATATAATACTCCAATTAAAAACTGTCTGAGCCAAAGCAATTTCATAATTTTCGATATGGCCGAAAACATTTCCAAAATGATGGACATAATAAATTATGATACATGTCTTGATAACGCTGTATTTCAATATTCTGTGCAATGCAACTGCTGTGGTTGTTCAGTACAATTCTGGATATATCCTGACGTATCTCTAATTATGTTCTTTACAATGACATATACGTGTATCGTTTCCTAATTGGTCTGGGTGTGGATTTTATTGCTAGAGATTTCCTTTCGATGGGATGTACTTTACACTGTCTTCTCAATTTGAGCGCTGAAGACAGGATAATAGCGAGGTGGTGTACACTTAAAATCGATTTAAGCTAACCGGTGAGCCATATTGCCCACTGACCGTTCCTGTCTTCACCACTCTTTCTGTTGTTTATCGTCTTTTTCATTGTATAGTTAATTTGCTCCTTGTTTGTGATACAGTGCGGATCTACGGTGCCATTGCGTTTGGGTGCTGTGACCATTTTTCTCATTCTTTTAATATCATAATTTATCGTATGGTCACGACTGTGAAAACTAACACTCTTTCCCATACCACCCCAAATATATTGACATTATTAAATGATTTTTACCACCGCTAATACACTAAACTGAATAGTTTATAATCTGACGAAAGAGAATCGTGTTTTTCATATATTAAGGTATAATACGCATGCGCGCGCACACACACACACACACACACACACACACACACACACACACACATATATAGTCATAACATGATTAAAACATTTTGATTCATACAACAAAGTACAAAGGTTGAGTGCAGGGTTAAGGTAAGTATTCAAATGGCACTAGCAGTAGAACAGTTTGTACACATATAACAAATCAGTCTACATTCGCATCATTAATGCAATGAATACCATAATATACGTCCGCGGAAACATTAAAGATCACAAAAAGGACCTATTTGTCCGCAGGAGACAAATAATATGTCCGTGGCAAGTTTTATGGGTATTGACATTCACACTAGCGTTTTTTTAGTGCTGTGTGGCACCCGTAAAATGTCGGCCCGACTACAAATCAGTAGTGTTATTACTTACTGGTCCTTTGGGTTCATCAAACCCGATATTTGTGGCTTTAAAGTAGAATATCGCTTAAGCCGGTGCTAGGAGGTGTGAGAGGTGTTGCACTTACATTACCTCTCATAAACAGACTAAATAAAACCGAGTCTGCTACTTTTATCTCTCGTTTTTGTGTGTTTCTTCCAAGGGATCCCCTTTTCAGTATTTATTGACATTCAAACTAGCATGTGTTTAGTGCTGTGTGGCGGCCGTAAACAGTCGCTCCGACTACAATTCAGTAGTGTTATTACTTACTAGTCCTTTGGGATCATCAAGCCCGATCTTTGTGGCTTTAAAGTAGAATATCGCTTAAGCCGGTGCTATCAGGCGTGAGAGGTGTTGCACTTTACATTACCTCTCATGAACAGGCTCAATAAAATCCAGTCTGCTACTTCGATCTCTTGTTTGTGTTTGTTGCTTCCAAGGGTTTCCCTTTTCAGTATTTATTGACATTCACACTAACGTTTGTTTAATGCTGTGTGGCTGCTGTAAAAAGTCGCCCCGACTACAAATCAGTAGAGTTATTACTTACTGTCTTTTGGGATCATCAAGCCCTTTCTTTGTTGCTTTAAAGTAGACAGCAATAACCTTAAACATTCAGAATGTATTAGGGGATAAGATAATAATTGCACTCAGTGCATATATCGGATAGCAAGTACGGTGCAATTAAATGTTAATAGTATAGAGTTGCATGACAGATATCACCTGACACAATGATATGGGCGCCTTATGCAATTTTAAACTGTCTGAAATATACTGAAGGAAATATGAAACGCAACTTTTTTTAGAGTCAGTATATATAAAAAAAGAAAGATATAAAAATCGGACAGGGAAAGTAGCATTCAATGACGACAGTCAACCACAAAACAGAAAAACAAACACGCAAACAGACAAACGAGAAGGCAAAAGTAATAAAAAATGGAAACGACATCACAAACACAAAATGGTTGACAATATGGCTTCCGCCTTGGAAAGGTCAGCCAAAAAGGCCACTGGGAGTTTAAACCAGGTTCTAGGGTGCACCAAACCTCACACTTACCCTATTGTCATCCCAATTAAACGGGACAGTGTAAATAAAATGAAATATTCTCTAACCAACAAAGCAGCGTTAAAAGGCAATATAAGTAAAACACCTAGATGCTCGTGTATATATAAATACAAAAAAAACCAAAAGCCTAGAAAGCCACAATGAAGGTACTCTATGACTTGGCAGAAGCCAGAGCAACAAGAGAATAAACCATTGAGGGCACGACAAGACAAGAACGCGGACAAACATCAAACGCCACCGTCCTAATGGGCTTTAGGTAGGCGTCATCATAGGGTCCTATTTATTTAAATAATCTTTTGTTAATTTACCAGTGATCGAAAATCGTAACCAATACCATCATATTTTATTTTGAAAGTTATTCTTAAGTAAAGCATGAAATACAAAATTTAACAGATGCACTTGATGCAAGGGTCATGGCATTTGTACTCGGGAACACATGCCACTTTCTCTGTTTTAATTTTGCCGCACGACTTTATTCACTAATAATCCAGCGTTTTTGTCAAATTTAGTAAGATTTACAGTTTTTTATTGAGCCATTCAAACAATAAATATAGAATAATTAACAGCATAAATTTGATACTGAGTTTATGTCACGAGGAAAAAAAAGGTAATTTGGTTAAAAAAAACGAGTTCGAAGAATTTTGTTAAAAAAACGAGTTCGAAGTTCGAGTTTTTTAACTAAATTACCACTTTTTTCCTTGAGTGACATTAATTCAGTAACAAATTTATGCTGTTAA
>JAWPHD010011303.1:0-85174 GCA_037043455.1 Cyrtodaria siliqua
CGTTTTTCAAACTCAAAAATGCGTTTTAAAAGATATAAGTAAGCATTATACGGTAGGGTAGCCTTCTTGGATGTCCCGTTGACGTAATCTTTACATTCTCGAAAGTCATAGTCCTCAGAAGCATACATGTGAAGTTTGGATAAAAGCATTAAATCGGTTTAAGATATATAAGGGTGTTTGTTTGTTTATATGGTGTTTTACGTCATTTTCAACACATGTAAGGTTATATATGACGGTCGATTTGTTTGTCCATCCAATACTGTACACCTCCCGCCATCCGTAAGAATGAGCATTTTACAATAAAGTGCTAAAGTGTGCACAAGGCATTTTTCAAGAAAACAAGGCCATAAAGGGCCATACACTTTGGTGTAACTCATCGGATTTAGCTGTTTTGTATTGATATAAAGCTTGGTAAAGATAAAATTAAAAATGAAGACCATATCGCATAAACAAACCAAAAGTTACCCGAGGACGGACGGACGACAGATATTAATTTGATTGTTTTTGATTTGATGTTATGTTATGTATTCTACTAGAGGTATATAATAAAAGAATCATTCCAGTCTATAGTAACTTGGTCTGGAAACTTGTATTACCTCTATTGGGTATATTCAAATCAGGATCATACGAGAGGCCACAAGAGGCTAACCGTTTGATCCCGGTCTTGCATTTACCTATTCGAGGTGATACACTGTTTCAGAACATGTTACAACAGTATCGGGTAATAAACGTGTCCTGATGTAGTAGGAGTACATATTTAAACAGTCTTACCACAATTTCTTTCATCGCTGTTGTCAGCGCAATCGTTGATCGTATCACACACGTAAAGCACCTTAATCCATTCTCCACTGCCACATTGGAATAAATCCCATCTGTTTTCTGAGGTAATATTTCCCTCTGGCAGGGTAGAGATGACATCTAAATGAAATAAGTTATGCATCATATTCGGGAAGATAACGGGTCAATGTTTCATCATGAGTGCACATTGGCACGCTGATTTTGGCAGGTAAGAAACCGCCGTCATCTATATTGTCATAGGAAAAGTATTAGTTAGAGGCTATGAAGTGAAATTTTAACAATTAAGAAACCCTAAGGGAAGGAGCGCAGCGACTGACCAGGGTTTCTTAATTGTTAAAATTTCACTTCTCAGCCTCTAACTGACTTAGTGTTTGCCCTACTTTTCCCCCCGCGCTTCTACGAAACCACGCCTCTTAACACGTTCTCGCTTCTACTTAATCCGCCTCCTTGTGTCCAAACAAGCGCGTGCCATACCATATTTGGAATTGAAAATCGAGACACAAACGCTACACATTCAATCCTTAATTGGATTGGTTTAAAACAATCATGTGACAAATAGAATTGCGTTGTACACGGATCAGTCTAGTACTCGTTTACTCCTACAGTAGACGAACAATTATGGTTGATCAACCGTCGTTCAACTTGATGGATTTAAATCTTGACGAGTTGCTATTTGGCGAATCCTTTAATGATTCAGATCTTACGGCTACCCAGTTGTTGGAAATATCTACACAAGAGCTGTTGCCAGTTGCCAAAAGAGGTAGATTCTTGAAATTTTATTTTTGCAATGAAACGATTTGCTTTTATTATGCCCATCTCCATACATTCGCCGTTGTAATTGAAATACCCTTTATACTGCGCATAAATTACGTTTACCGTTGTAATTAAAATGCCTTTTATACTGCGCATAAAATGTGAATAAAAACTGTTAAATAAAATCTTTATTTATACATGTATATTTTTGCAACATATTTATAACATCGTTGTTTGCTTTTTATTTGCAGAACCCCAACCTGGTGGTCGATTTGGTCCCTCTGTTTCAACTGATGATTTGCGACAGCAACATAAAAATGCCGTTCCCAAGAAAAGTCGCCAAAGTAACGCTTGGGCTATTTTGCTCTGGAGAGACTGGGCAACGAATCGGAATATGCGCACGGAAACGGCCGCCGAGCCTGGATTCCCTATTCCTGAAGATGTCGGTTTGTTAAAGGATTTCGGATTGTTGGAATATTGGATGCAGAGATTTATTGTTGAAATTCGAAGAAAAGACGGCGAGGTATATTCTCCTAATACACTTACTCAAATTGTCAGTGCGATTCAGAGATATCTGAGAACAGACTGTGCGATGAATAATGTCAATTTCTTTAAAGACGACGATACAAATTTCGCTGGATTTAGGAAAACTATAGACGCGAGAATGAAGGAACTTACAACTCAAGGTGTTGGTGTGAAAACGAAGAAATCCGATCATGTTACCAAGGAAGATGAAGAAAAATTATGGGAGACTGGAGTATTTAATACAGAAACTGCACTTGGATTAAGCAATGCTGTGTTTTTCTACAATGGAAAGGCTTTTGGATTTAGGGGATATCAGGAACATTAGACTTTCAAGCCGAACAGTTCAAATTTGGTTTTGATCATGTAAATGGAAGAAAATTTGTACAGTTCATACCACGTGTGCGGAAAAATGCCCAGGGAGGACTTAGGCATAAGAAAATAAACAACGAGCCTATAATTCATTATGAGCAGGTAGATAATCCGAATAGCATTTGCAAAATTTACGAGAAATACTTGAATTTAATACCCAGAAAGGGACATTTTTTACAGAAAACCATTAGGTGGGACTGACGACAACAACAACGTGAGATTTAGCTGCGGGTCGATCCCTCAAAATACCTTGAGACAGATGATGAAGACGTTTTTTGATAAAGCCAGTATTTCCACCGATGGAAGAAATATAACAAACCATTCTGCCCGTGTGAGCCTTTGTACCACGCTCTATAATGAACGATTTTCGGATAAGTCCGTTACAAGTCGGAGTAAACGTAGAAGTAGTGCTGTGCACGAATATCAACGTGAAAACTTTACGATGTTAAATGATATCAGCAATGTTTTAGATCCGCCAGTCAATGACTCAAAAATTTATGCAAAGTCTGAGTGTTTGGCGAAAACTGATGAAAATAATATTTTGCCATGATCTCAAAAAACTGTTCAAATTGAAGATGCCTCGGATTCAATTATCAATAGCCAGACGAGAAAGGGAGACGAAAGTCTGACTCTGTATGTACCGAAATGTGTAAAAAAAATCATTATTATTAAAGATAGAAGAAGAATTGCAATGGATATTTAATGTGTTTTGTGTTAAAAGTGTTAATATTCGAGACAGTTTACGGATTACATATTACACATGTATGTGTTTATCTTTTGTTCTTTAGCTTTCAAATAAGATTGTTTAGTTTAAATAAATAAAATATTTCTTTTTGCCTTTATTTTCGGTTTTATGTATTTTTATGTTACGGCCCCTAAGACGAAATCCTGTATCCGCCCCTGCATTGTGTTTTAACACAGAATTTCGCTCAGTTTCTGTAACACGGCACTTGAACTGTCCGTATGCGCACGAGCAAACACTTTATTCATGAGTAGGCGGGTCTATTGGGAGCATGCGCAATCGCGTATTTGGTGTTATTTAGTAAGCGATTACTTAATGATTAAATGGTTAAAATTGGTGATCGTTAGAAATTTACATGAATAAGTTCGCCATTTTTTTAAAATTCCCCACCGTCTGAATGGAGAAAAAAGTAGGGCAAACACTAAATGATGTTAGCGATTACGTACGGCGGAAAACAATGCTACGAAATATTTATTATTTATACACTAGAGCATGTTTATTTCAAGTTACACTATTCGGCTAGAATAGTTTAATCATTGTGGTACCATAGTGGCTTATAATAATAAACGAATCTGAATAAACTTTGCATGTTCTACCTGTATTTGTATGAGACGTCCATTCACACAATATGTCATTTTTAATATAGGTGCAGCCTTTGCTACCACTCCACGATAGAACTCTCTCTTTAACTACAGGTAACATAAAGCACTTGTTCTCTGCGGGCTGGTATGGTGACCTTAATTACAAAATAAATAATATTATATAAACGTAGAAACTAAAATAAATATCATTGAAGGACCACAGTTAATCAAAAACACGCATCAAAACAATCAATAATTACAAGATAAATAAGATGCAAAGTTTGTGACACCAATTGGGATACCGCCTTGACATGGTAAGTGGCCAACAGGTTATAGACTGCACCGTACCTCAGTTTTACCCTATTTGTCATCCCAGCAATAATACAGGACATTGTAAATAAAGAAATCCCTGCAATGCTATATCCTCTAACATACTAGGCATCATTAACAGGCAATATAAGTATAACACAAAGATGAGCATGTATATATGAATAAAAAAAACATTTAAGATAAACCATTTAGGATACGACAAGACTAAAATCAAACGTTACCGTCCTTTCAGGATTTAGGTAGACGTCATCAGAGGTCCACACTCTGTCCGGTCATCGCACAATCAAAGAAGAAAACACAGTGGCGAAATGGAAAGAGTCAACTATTAAACATGCAAAGCGTTGCGAAATGAAAGGATCATAACCTCTTTGATAAACCTTTTAAGAATTTTACTACATATTGCATGAATTTCAAAGCGATCTTTTACCAATGATCTTACGAAGTTTGTAAATCACATCATCATTGTAGTCAGTCTGTGACAGCTGATCAGAGTTAAGATAATACAAATGTACCAAGGTTATTTGATAATTAAGGTGACAGTAGCCCTGATGATATAGGTTTTAGTTATACATGTATAAAGGTTACGAACAGTAAAGTCGTCAACTCGACTACAAGCTCTAGAAAAATGAATACGTAGAGATAGTAGCTAGGGACCAAAACCCAAGAGTGCTGACCGTATCAGGACAAAAGACAAAACTTTTCTCAACTGTATATTAGATATTTCTCCTTATTGTTAGAAGCGTCCCCGAAGGTTTGTGAATCCCTTAATGTAGTTTTTGGGATCAGAAAGTTGTAAACGTAACTAAAACTATTGCAGATATCTGCAAGAATTTAATAACAATTTATTTGTTCAGTATATTCCTTATTTCATTTATCGCTTTATGTGTAAGGATACGTTTCACTAAATGTTAAATTAATAAAGCGGTGAAAATGATGATTGTGTTTATTTTCTGTTATTTAATGTGATTTTGTTTAAAGCTATTTAAAAGAGGTCGTGGGCAGCATTAGTTATAAGCCATCTTGTGTGTGGGTCTAAGAATAACATTCCAGTATGGCCTGTATATAATTATAGAAAAAATGTATATAAAATAAAATCCATGAAGAAGGTTAGGTAAACAACCGAAAGCTTGCGGCAAAATAAAATATATTTTATTATATATATAATATATATATATATATATATATATATATATATATATATATATAATTATATATGTGGGTTTCGTTAGCTTGAAACATGCTATGTGCAATGTTCTATACAATATGAAGGTGTGATCTTACGTGTAACATAACAGGTACGACTTGCATTTGTGTGGGAGTGGGTAATTTGAAGTCCGCTGCCTCTGTGTTCTGTAAAGTAGGTTGCTTTGTACTTACGTGTAACATGACGGTTATGGTATGTATCTGTACAAGTGCGGGTTACTTGAAGCAATCTGCGTCTATGTTTCATACTATATGTGGGGGTTGTCTTGCGTGTAACATGGCAGGTATTGACTGTATTTTGCTACTTCCCGCCTTCTGACGCAATAGTTTTTTAAAATACGTGGATGTATGATTGCGTATAACGTGTTAATTATAGCCTGTATCTGTACGAGTGTGGGTTCTTCTGTGCTCTATTCGCTACGTGGGTGTGGACTTAAAAGTAACATGACAGTTATGGGCAATTAAATCCCAATGCCTCTATGTTTCTTACAATACATGGGTATATAGTCAGTTGTAACATGACCGTGTCTGTTTGGATGTGGGCAACGTGAAGCCCACTGTCTCTATGTTATGTACAATACGTCGGTATAATACTTGTATGTAACATGGCAGATGTGACCTGCTTCCGTTTGAGTGTAGGCAAATTAAAGCCTTCTGCGTTTATGCTCCATACAATAAGTAGATAGATACTTATGTGTAACATGACCGTTTTAACCTGTATCTGTTTCAGTGTTGGCAACTTGAAACCTTCTACGTTTATCCTCCATACACTAAGTGGATATATACGTACGTGTAATGACCGATTTGGTCTGTATCTGTTTGGGTGTGGACAAATTGAAGAACACTACCTCTATGTTCCGTACAATAAGTGAGTACATATTCATGTGTAACATGACCTGTATGGCCCGTTTCTGTTTGGGCGTGGGCAATTTGAAACCCAGTGTCTCTATGTTCCATACAATAAGTAGATATATACTTATGTGTAACATGACCGTTATGGCCTGTGTCTGTTTGGGTGTCGGCAACTTGAGACCCACTGCCTCTATGTTCCCTACAAGACGTATGGCACGTATCTGATTAGGTGTTAACAAGGTGACGCCTTCTGTATCTATGTGCTGTACCATACGTCGGTATATACTTATACAAAACATAAAGTTTGACCTGCATCTTTTTGGGTGTGGGCAATTTGAAGCCCTATATGTTATGTACAATAAGTGGGTATGGTCACCTGTAACATAGCGGGGATGGCCCGTATCTGCAAGCGTGTGGGCAACTTGAAACCTTCTGACACTATGTTCTGTACACGATGTGGGTGTGGCATTGTATGGGTGAGGGTAATTTGAGCCCAGTTCATCCTTTTTTCTTAACATCTTACGTGTAACATGACAGGTATGGTCAGTTTCTGACTGGATTATGCCAACTTGAAGCTCTCTGCCTCCATGTTATGCGCACTATGTAGGAGAATACTTACATCTTACATGACCGTTATGGTTTGTATCTGTAAGGGTGTGGTCAACTGGAAGTCCACTGCCTCTTTTGTTTTGCACGAGGATGGATATTCATAAGTATTATGGCAGGTATGATATGTATCTGTATAGAATACAGTTTCGAAGAAGGACTCTGTAATAATTATGCTAAATGGGGCTCTAAACTAAAATCAACAAAATAATAATAAGGGATTAACTAAATATTAGGAATTATTCCTGAATCATCAGTTTTATAGATAGTTTTCCATCGTTTTGACAAAGAACATACACATGTATCGTTTTACTGATTTATTATCATAGGATATGTACCATTTGCATGATAAAAGAAAATGAAGGAATATCAAAACAATATGTATTTATTGAATTATTCCAGAAATCAGCAGTTTTAGTTATTTAACTATTTATTTAACTGTTTTTGTTACTTAAAAACCGAGCGCATTTATCACATAACATGTTTACGTTGTTTATGTTTACATATAACATCATAATTATGTTTAATTCCAATGAAATGTAGAATAACATCTAAATCGGTAAAGATATACTGGATATATACAGTTTCGAAGAAGGAATTTATAATAAAGAGATTGACTAAAAATTAGGAATTATTCCAGAAATCATCAGTTTTATAGATAGTTTTCCATCATTTGCATGATAAAAGAAAATGAAAGAATATAGAATAAATATTATTATAATTATTCCAGAAATCATCAGTTTTATAGATAGTTTTCCATCATTTGCAAGATAATTGAATTGAATTGGATTTTATAGTCGCACCAACAGCTAAGGTCATTTGGCGACTTTCCAGCTTCCACTGGTGGAGGAAGACCCCAGGTGCCCCTCCGGGCAATTTTCCTGCACGGGCGGGCACCTGGGTAGAACCACCGACGTTCCGCAAGCCAGCTGGATAGCTTCCTCACATAAAGATTCCGAGGCCCCTGAGGGATCGAACTACAGCGGTGAGGGGCAAGTGATTGCAAGTCAGAGACTCTAACCACTCGGCCACGGACGCCCCCATTTGCAAGATAAAAGAAAATGACAGAATATAAAATAAATATTATTATAATTATTCCAGAAATCATCAGTTTTATAGATAGTTTTCCATCATTTGCATGATAAGAGAAAATGAAAGAATATAAAATAAATATTATTATAATTATTCCAGAAATCATCAGTTTTATAAATAGTTTTCCATCATTTGCATGATAAAAGAAAATGAAAGTAAATAAAATAAATATTATTATAATTATTCCAGAAATCATCAGTTTTATAGATAGTTTTCCATCATTTGCATTATAAAAGAAAATGAAAGAATATAAAATAAATATTATTATAATTATTCCAGAAATTATCAGTTTTATAGATAGTTTTCCATCATTTGCATACTAAAAGAAAATGAAAGAATATAAAATAAATATCATTATAATTATGCCAGAAATCATCAGTTTTATAGATAGTTTTCCATCATTTGCATGATAAAAGAAAATGAAAGAATATAAAATAAATATTATTATAATTATTCCAGAAATCATCAGTTTTATAAATAGTTTTCCATTATTTGCATGATAAAAGAAAATGAAAGAATATAAAATAAATATTATTATAATTATTCCAGAAATCAGCAGTTTTAAGTATGTAACTCTTTTTTTTTGTAACTTAAAAACCACCTCATTTATCAATATACATGGGAAAGGGAGAGAGAGGAGGAGGGGACGTTAATACAATGTTCTTTGAGTATGTTTGGAATATTGACCTAAATATATTGCCATTGTTTGCCTCTGGATAGCGGACATTTTGAAATATGCTAAACAAAGTAGCATAATGATCTGTGACGTTGAGGAACATTTTTGATTTTCAAGTTCCACTATGAACTACTATCACAGAATGTTTAGTGGTTTTGTCCACTATGTGTATTTAAAATGTCAACAATACAGACATTTGAGTCATCCCGAAGATGGTATGCATATGACGGTGAACAATGTGGTATTTTCATACCATTCCATGACCAGTGGACATTCTAACAGGTTAATAATAATAATAATAATCATTGTAAATTATTTTGAAATGATGCAGCTGAAATTCTAAAAAATGTCTCTGGGATAAAAAATAATACCCGCACCAGGTTTCAGTTTTTATATAGAAATATGGAAAACCTGAAGAAAAATCTTCTTCTGAAAAACCACTATACATATGTCGACAGTATATTTTAAGAAACGATATCTATATCTAAGATTATCAAGTGAAATCCCCCGGGAAAAAAAGGGTGTGACTTAAGAGTCAAAAGTTGTATATAGGGATATACAGAATAAACGCGTGAATACCTTATTCTCAAGTTAAGTGTGACCGTTGTTTTTCGAAATGATCAATTGTCAAGTAAGAAAGTGTCGATTCTTACGGATGGCTCGAGGTAAACAGTAGAGTTCTACACAGGAGAAATGGGGTTGGCTTCATCTACCACAAACATATCTACCGTCATATATGGTTTAACATGAGATAAAATGACGTAACACATCATTCGAATGGTCAATACTCCCTAGACTATGCTATCACGTAAAGGTTTGTTTCATATATGGTTTAACATGTGCTAAAATGACGTGAAAACCATCCGAATGATCAATACTCCCTAGACTATGCTATCACGTAAAGATTTGTTTTATATATTGATTAACATGTGCTAAAATGACGTGAAATACCATCCGAATGACCAAAAATCCCTCGACTGTGCTATGATGTAAAGGTTTGTTTCATATATGGTTTAACATGTTCTAAAATGATGTAAACAACCATCCGAATGATCAATACTCCCAAGACTGTGCTATCACGTAAAGGTTTGTTTCATATATGGTTTAACATGTGCTAACATAACGTAAAACACCATCCGAATGATCAATACTCCCTAGACTATGCTATCACGTAAAGGGTTGTTTTAGACCTCTTGTTTTGTTAAAGGTTTCATACCTCTTGCTTTTTTACCTCTTGTTTTGTTAAAGGTTTCAGACCTCTTGTTTTGTTAAAGAATTCAGACCTCTTGTTTCGTTAAGGTAATTATTTTGATCTGGCACTCGATCACGACACTAAACCAGTGATGTCCAAGTAGGAAAATAAAGACGTGTAACATCGTAATCTAAAATATGCTCACGCATAGTTTCCATTTATCTTACCAGTTCGTGTACGTCAGTGGCGATCCGTCGGCCCACATGAAATCTGCATGGGTTCTGTTCCCATTCACTTTGTATAGACCTATAGCTGAGAAATGTGTTACATGTTTCATGTAAATCTGTTCAAAAACTTGTACTGAAATTTGGGTTGAAATTTCTTTCAAAACCTTCATAAAGTTAATGGAATAAACGATTGCATAGTTAATTTATACACGTTGCAATTCCAAGTATGAACTGAAACTGCATATTTGGTTTTGCACATGCATTTTTTTTGTTCCTTTGTAATATATAACGCTAACATTTTATGTTACTACTATCATACTTTAAATTAGCAATAAAATACGCGGAAAGCGCTGGTTGGATAATATAATATGTGTATAATTTAGTATAACTGTAGATTTAAAATTGTTTGTAAAATTGGTCAGATAATGATGGTAGTAGGATATATTACAGTCTTCCTTTTAGATTTTAAATATAAGGTACTGATTATGATTGTTTATATAGTCATCTACACTCATCAACATCATTACAACAACCACCACAGTGATTGTCATCGTTATAATTAAAAGAAATATTGTCTATTATATCCTATCTCGTTCTTTTTCCCTTTGCTCAATCTCTCTCTCTCTCCCCCTCTCTCTCTGTTGCTCTCTCTGTCTCTCTCTAACTCTGCATCTCCCCTTGTTGCTCTATGTCTATCTTTGTTGCTCTCTGTCTGTCTGTCCCTCTCTCTCTCTCTCTCTCTCTCTCTCTCTCTCTTTGTTGCTCTCTGTCTGTCTCTCTGTCTGTCTGTATCTCTATGATGTGTGATTATGTATTGGGCAAATTAATGTAGGTAAACGATTATCGAAAAAGAATAGGGCAATGTTTTATTTTGTTAAAATCAAACGTATAAGTTTAATATAACATATAGGCCTAATATATAAGTAGTATAAAGTAACGCAATACAAATAAAACCTGATGTTCAGTATTAATTAATGCCTATCTGTGTAGTTAAGATAGAGCAACGTCATGGTCAATGAAGTCATAAACACTTTGTCGAGGTTTATTTTGTTGCATACCTATATCAAACGCACGGTAGTAAGACCAGCCTCCGTAATTGGCAACTATATATTCAACAACCATGTCTTCTTTTCTTTTACTATTGATGGTAATTAACTGACCCTTCCTTTGTGTACAATCGTTTGATTCTACTAAGGCAAAACAGGATTTTCTGTTGAAGAAAATAAAAACATATCACTAGTTTAAACGTTTGTTTGTATTGCATCAATAATATTTTTTACAGCTAAGTTAGAATAACGAAGAGACAATGACAACTACACATTGTAAATAATTAAATGCAAGCATATTAAAGTCAACATGATCCTGGATTTATAATTAGAGGTGATAAGTTGGTGCTTGATTAATTGTTTCAAGACTGCCATGTGTCATTGTGCCATTTAATACATTTCTAAGGGTGAAAGATTGGAATTTCTCAGTGAAAGAATATTCATCATCGCTAAATATTAATAACTAACTGAGAACACAAAAATAACTAACTGTGTTGCTGACGTCGACGTCATTCGCAGATAACGTTCAATAAAGGGAATAATTTCGGTTAAAATCATACATAAATTAATTTAAAATGTAATAAACAGATTATTTAACTTGCTGGGTTCGATTATAGGGAATCCTTCACTCAATGGTAGTCGTGGTTTGTTTTTTCACTCACTCCCATCCGCTCGTTCATGAAAAGAACCACACGTCTACCATCTCTTAAAGGATTTCCCTATAATCGATCCCAGCAGTTAAATAATCTCTATATAACTTATCTCCTAAGTACATAAATGAATAACACGGTAGTTGTTAGTTATATACATCTTATATGCGTCTGCATTAAACTATTGCTTTACATCATCACCGTTCGTGAAATAGTGTACATACTTGCATTAGCCACGTTAACTTAAATCGATAACTGACACTAAACAATAATAAATACTCCTGGCATAGTCACAAATCAAAGATCTGTTATCGAGATATGAAATATTATAAGGTAGTTTGAGCAAACACATATGTACGGCTTTTATAAACATCTACATTTTAATTGTCAGTTGTCGATGAAACAAACTATTGATAACTATTATTTTACTTATTTGAATATATTAGTATCCGGTATAAAGCGCATAACGATATGAACCAATGGTATTGACGACAAACTTGTATGCAATACTCACTGGTCTATTCTCCTTTCCTGCAGCATACCATCACATCTTCTGTACCTTTTAGATGTACATGCGTTCATCACATCCATATCTGAACACGAAATACTGAATAATTAATTAATCTTCCATTTTAGAGAGAGGTCAGTTATAAAGCTGATATATTAGAATGTCCTCGCTTAGTATATGTACTTTTGTTTAATTTACCGTATTTTACCTTGTATAATACGCAGTTTGTTTTTACTTCGTTTACGGTTTCCGAAATGGGGATGCGTGCAATACAAGGAAACAATAATAAAAAACAAATCTTTCATTTTATATGCAGAAAATCGATGTTAGAATGGAGAAAAATGGCGATATAAACATCGGGTACGGACAGACAGACAATTGTGAATGCCGATAATACGTTATTTTTCGTGACTTACTCGCATTGTACATGTAAAGTAATGTATTGACTTAATTCGACTTAGAAATAAATAAAGTTTATTATAAAGCTTGTTTTTATATAAATGTTTGCATATTTGTTGTAGAATTTCAATAAATGGGTGAACATTTCGGCCTCTGTTTTGTTATTTATATCAGCTGACTTGATATCACGTGATTTCCAGCCGAAAAGTAATATTTATGTTGGATTATATAAGTTGGTGTCGTATTAGATATAAATGTTATCTTTAAATAGTAAACGCATAAAGGATGATCAACAGTGACGTTAACATATGTGTATGACTGAACTGTTGAATCTATTCAAAACAGAGGCAGAATATATAAAGTATGTAATGTTATCATGTATATCAATTAACAAAGTATGGCTAGTTAACACGTTATCGCACCAGCTTGAGATGATTAAACATAAATTGATCATTGATATTTCTTTTGTATGTTTGCAGGCACAGACATTAATAAACAGATAGGAAACTTCCTATCTTAACCAATGAAGTAATCAAATTATCACGTGTCACCTTAACTTTTCCTTCCATTACCTCTCTCAATTATTCACTGATTTTGATGAGAATACATTCAAACGATTTATAGGAAATAGCAAAATGGTATTATAATAATTTTTGTTTATTTTGAAAATAAGAAATTGTATAAAAAGATGTTTAAAGTTAAAAATGTCATCATGTTTCGCTTTTTTTTTAAAAATCAAGGTTTTGACATAGTCAAAGTTTCCGTCAAACTCCTTTTTTGCTCTGAATGTAAGAGAAAGAAAAATACTGTCATTGGAAAGATAATTAAATTTGTGATGGTATTTGGCATGAATGAAACTTGTATCTATAAAACTCTTCATAATATGTGTGTTTAAAGTTGGGAAATAATTTGTGAAATTTTCGCACTGTGCTACGTGAAATTTAGATAGTTTTCGTAGTGTCCAATCTATTTGTTATTAGAAAAATAATGTGAGCTTGAATGAACAGCGATTTGACGTCAATGACAGTAAAATACGACTCGAGAAAAATATGAATTTATGTCAAACTCTGGAGTGAAAGCCGAAAATACTGCGTTGCCTAACACCACTAACATAAACAAGAGGGCCATGATGGCCCTATAACAATTACCTGAGTATTGGCCCATTGTCGAACTTCTCCAAAATCTGATGGTCATATAATATCTGTGCAAGTTCGGTTAAGATTGCTCAAGAAATGTGGCCTCTGTCGTGTTAACAATATAAACTAGAACTATCACTGAATGTTATTAATATCCCCGAAACACCGCGTTCAAACACTGCATATAAAGAGACAAATTTGACTCATTTCACCTCTTGACTTTTAAGTAATTTTCATAAAGGCGGAATAATAAAATAATAAACAAAGGACATTTAAAAAAAAATTAACAATGAAAGGGCCATCACTCCGTCGTTACAAGTGGTATCTGGGGACAAAAAGTATTAATTATAAAAAAATAATAATAAAACAATAAAATAAAATAATAATAATAATAATAATAAAATAAAAATGTGGGGGAAAGTATGTGAATGGATATGAATCTGGCAACTTGTTTAAGCTTTTATTGATATTATCATTCTAAACAAATTTGGTAAAGATCAGATACAAAATGAAGTAGCTACAGATTTAACAAGGAAAATACAATATAGTAAAATATAGCATTTTTCAATAATTCGAGGGCCATAACTCTGTCATTACTAACAAGATCTAGCTGATTTTCGAACTTGTCCAAGATTTCATTGATATACAGCGATTTGCCAAACTAGACATCACTAGTGCAACCTGCAAAATTTCATCGAAATCCAACAAGGCGTTTAGGAGGAGTAGAGCCGACAAGAAATTTGAAGTAAAAATGTCAAGGGGCCGTAACTCTGTCAAAAATCGACGATTTATGCACAACAAGACAAGTTACCAATGCTTTCTGCTAAGTATCGTCAAATCCAACACGGCGTTTAAAAAAATCACTAAAAGAAAGAATTTAATAATAAAAACAAGATATGTGGCCCGTATCGTGTTAACAACATGTAAAACTGCATTTTCTTCTAATCTAGGGGCCATAACTGTGGTGTTACTGGTTCGATCTGACCCATTATCGAATTCGTCCGAGATATTATGGCCATATACATTATGTGCAAGTTTGGTTAAGATTGCTCAAGAAATGTGGCCTCAATCGTGTAAACAAGATAAAAGAAATGCATTTTTTCTAATTCAGGGACCATAACTCTGGTGTTACTGGTCCGATCTGGCCCATTATCGAACTCATCTGAGATCTTATGGTCATATAAAATCTTTGCAAGTTTTGCTAAGATTGCTCAATAAATGTGGCCTCTATCGTGTAAACCAGATGAAAACTGAATTTTGTGCTAATTCAGGGGCCATAAGTCTAGTGTTACTGGTCCGATCTGGCCCATTATCGAACTCGTCCGAGATCTTATGGTCATATACAATCTACGCACGTTTGGTTAAGATTGCTCAAGAAATGAGGCAGCAATGAGGCCTATATCGTGTAAACAAGCTTAATGTTGACGACGGACGACGAACGACAGACGACGAACTACAGACGACGGACGAAGAGTGGTCACAATAGCTCACCCCTGACCTTATGATCATATACAATCAGTGCAAGTTTTGCTAAGATTGCCCAAAAAGTGTGGCCTCTATCGTGTAAACCAGACGAAAACTGAATTTTGTGCTAATTCAAGGGCCATAAGTCTGGTGTTACTTGTCCAATCTTGCCCATTATCGAACTCGTCCAAGATCTTATGGTCATTTACAATCTGTGCAAGTGTGGTTAAGATTGCTCAAGAAATGAGGCCTATATCGTGTAAATAAGCTAAATGTTGACGACGGACGACAGACGACGGACGACGGACGAAGAGTGGTCACAATAGCTCGAAGAGCTAAAAACACCTAAATGGGCAATTTACCAATTGTTTTGCATTTTCGAGGCCACATTCATAAATAGATAAGTAGACTTTATTCATAACAGCCAAAGAACACATTCAAAAGTCGTGTGTCGTAAGACCTTGAAATCAAATTGTTGTTGAAATGAAAATATTTATCTTTGATTTTTGGCATTTTGTAATGTAATTAGTGTTTTGCAGTATATTTGTGGTGCTTTTATTTTATAAGTCTATTAAAAACATCTTAATGTTTGATAGTACAATGTTATGTATAACCGTTTTGCTAAACATGCCAACGAATACTGAATTTATGTTAATAATCTCATTTCGTAAAAAAAAAAATCAAAAAAAAATCAAAGGACTGAAGGTCCTGAGAGTCGCCAAGATTGAACAGTGTCTGTCTTCTTCGTGAGGTTAAAGGTTATGTTAAATCTTACTGGTGTGACGTATTAAAATGAAATGTTGCTGCTTAGAACATGGGATATTTTTTTGTACTGGAGTAAGCAAGCTGATGCAAAGGACAGTACTAGCACTTTTGCCAAACGATAATAATCAGAGCCGACTTGGTGAAACTTGAGCGAAACTTGGAGCCATATTTTTAATCAGGTTTTATAAGACTATCAGGGCCTCCTCTGGCTATATTTTTCTTTTTGTCACCACTTTCTACAAGTTAAAGAATAAGGAGCCTAGACTAGAATGCATTTAAAAGTAGGATTCCAGGAACTCCTTACACCTTAAATAATGAATAGAAATATACTTTATATCTATATCTATACATATGAGCCGAAACACACGAAAACGACCCTTCAGACAAAATTTTGATGTTTATGAAACACAGTGATTTTCTCTTTAAAAATCTCTTTATTTTATGTTGATATCTTAATTAAAAATGATTTTATCTCAATTTGAAAATCAAAGATTGTGCTCACCATTAATTTTGACTCTGACGTCGGCGTCTTGGACGACCTCTTTGATTAAATAACAACAACAAACATAAACAATTATCATTTTCTATAGAATTGACTATTTATATTAAGAAAACACATTCCCGATGATATAATAATTAGGTAAAACACGGAAGTGACGAGAAATTTGATTAGTAATTAATTGATTACCGGCCGACGTCATAAATTGTTACTTTATGACGTTGTCGTCCTTTTCGTGTGTTGCGGCTCATATATTTTTTTTTCACCAACATGTTTTTGTAAAGGACAGTTTTTCTTATTTATGTAAAATAAAAAATCCTAAATTATATACCATCCGAACTACTATGACACCTCTCTTTTACGGCCCGAAAAATTCACAAACATTCAATCGAGCCCCATGCATCGGGATATCCTACTTTTCGAGCATTGTATTTTCCAATAGATTTCCTGTTGATACACTGTGAGATAATTTTTTTTATTGAACTCCAGCAAGGAAATAAACACTAAATGGGTAAATGAAATGAATTAATATTAGAGATGTTCGACATCCGGGTAACTACGCTATTGAAACTTTACATTCATACAAATGTATGCGTGTATTATTGCGCATAGTATTTCAGTACATTTTCAAGAAAGACACGCATATACTGTGTACAATGACAATTATTCACAATCAGTTATATTATTCGGTATATAACGTTCATGTCAGTCACCTTATGAAATTAAGTTATACTTGAGGCAGTTAAAGGAACTACATTCTCGAAGTGCATTTTCGAAGTGCGTAAAGCTCCTCGTACTAAAATTGGTGTATTAATGCGCATAATATTTCGGTAAATCTGCAAAAAAGACACGTTTATACTGTATACAATTACAAATATTTCATTATTTCACAATCAGTAGTTATATTACTCGGTATACATAACGTTCATGTCAGTCACCTTATCCAATTAAGTTGTATTTGAGGCAGTTAAAGAGGAATACATTGCCGAAAACGGTAAAGCTCCTCAACCATAAAGTCCGTATTCAGAAATTGCAGTATACACGATTCCAAAGAGTCAGCCATGCTGACGCATGGCGACTCAGAAACAATATAAAATAAAATGTTTGCACTTATCTGACCATTGACCACTATTTCAAGTATCGCAACGTTAAAAACATGTAATGCATTTTAGTTCTGATGCAGCATCCAAATACTTTAGAATAGTTATTTATATATAAATTAAAGAATGAACTTGAAAATATACCATAATAAGGGTTTAAACAGTCAGGTTTGCACGTATTTGACCTTTGTCGTAGTTGTTGACCCCTAAGATGGAATTTACACATATTTTCCTTCCTTCGTCCTTTTTAGAATTCTTCTTATATCTCTCTTATAGTCAAAATTTCATGATAAATCGTGTCTTAACCGGAACTCGAACCCAGTCTACTTAGTTTACCGTACTAGCGCTCTTCTAACTAAACTATACTTTTACCCGGTTACATATAACCCACCAGACTGAAATTCTTCACTGAATTTCCATTTATACAGGAGAACCACAGCTGGTGTTTCTCAGTATGATCCCGGACGACCCCCTAAAATACAACATTACAAATTCATTATTCATTTAATGTATATCTAAGATGAAACGAAGCGCCAATATAACATTTCATGTGTGATTAATCAATGCAGTCGTATATACGTTTGCAAATTATATATATTTATTATCACCTCGAATACGTTCGTGACTATGGAAGAGTCATCAGAAGATATTGTGGTGGCATCCTGTAAAGACTTACGGAAACTAACCCGCAAAATAACGACACCCTGTAAAGACTTACAGAAACTAACCCGCCAAATAACCGCTACATAACGACACCCTGTAAAGACTAACAGAAACTAACCCGCCAAATAACCGCTACATAACGACACCCTGTAAAGACTTACAGAAACTAACCCGCCAAATAACCGCTACATAACGACACCCTGTAAAGACTTACAGAAACTAACCCGCCAAATAACGACAAAATTACAACAGAAAACGGTGTATCAAAATTCTACCCAGGTGTACAGGTCATATAATAATGTATATGTGCAGATTAAAACTAGAGGTTTATTAAAAGTTTTTAAAATACCCGTGATTGAATATTCGTAAAATGAATTATAAGTTGGTTTGGCGCTCCAGCTTTGGGGTTTGGATTTGCTGGTTAAAACCGTTTATATTGTGTCTATAGAGTTTAAGCAAGTCATATATACCTCGTCATCAGAAAGTTGAGAAACGGTTTACGAGGGGCATCCCAGAAATATTGAGACTTTTGCTATAACATTTTTATTATCTATTCATTTAAAAATACATTTGGCACCAATGCAGTTTCATATATTATCTTCTATTTCCGAAAATGACAGTATTACTGATGGCACGAAACACAGGTTTTGTCGTCGCTATAGCAACCACAGGCACACGCTCAGTAAATGTTGACGTCATATCCGTTTCCGTTAGTAAACAGTCGGTAAACAATGAGTAGCAGCAAACTTAAAGATCCGAAGAAAATGACGTCAACAGATCCGCATGAAAGTCGCGCAGTAAACAAATTGTGTTGTGAACTTGGGCAGACACCTACCCAAACATTGAAACTAATTAACGGATCGTCTATGAAGTCAACTGTATCTCATGCACTCGTGTTCAGGTGACACAAGCGTTTTAATGAAGGACGTGCATCGTTAATGATGAAAAGATGATGAAAAGAGCTGAACGTGTTTGACGTCATTGTTGCAGTTCACGACGTCGTGACGTCGCTATGACCGTCCCCGCTTCAGCATAGTACTCCTTGCACAGATGTGAATATTTTCAACATTATATGTACAGTTATCATGATTCTTGGTAATCTGGTGCACCAAAGATGAAACTATATTTCTCGGGTCTTTTAATGTTTTATTCCCAACGACCTATGAATAAGAGCAAATGTCTCAATACTTTAGGGATGCCCCTCGTATATATGTAAAATTTGGCTGTTGTTGGCGGGATAACTAATCTAAACTAGAACTATCATATCATCACGTGTAAATTGTATGTCAAGTGTAATAACACTCAATGAAAACTGTTAAAGTAAAATACATATGAAGTTCAATATAGAGTGAAAAATTCTAAGTTAAATAAATGGCCATAATTCTGTAATAAATTAGACATCAACAATGTGTGATGTAGAAGGACATAAGATAATCAGTTGTTTGTACAAGAAGTTTGGTAACAATCAATTCAAAAATGATTGAGAAAAATGTGGTTTACATGTCATTATGGGTGATCTACATGGACATAAGGTCATCAGTTGTTATGTGTACATGAAGTTTGGGAACAATCAATTCGGAAAAATTTGAGAAAAAAGGTCATTATACAATATTAGAGTAGAAAATTGTAAGTGAAACAAAGGGCCATACATCTGTAATAAATTAGGCAATCAATGATGGGTGATGTACAGGGACATGAGTTCATCAGTTGTTATGTGTACATGAAGTTTGGGAACAATCAATTCGAAAATGTTTGAGAAAAAAATATGTTAACAGGTCATTATACAATATTAGAGTGGAAAATTGTAAGTGAAACAAAGGGCCATAATTCTGTAATAAATTAGGCAATCAATGATGGATGATGTAGAGGGACATAAGGTCATCAGTTGTTATGAGTATATGAAGTTTGGGAACAATCCATTCAAAAGTGTTTGAGATATGCAAGTATTAAACATGTGTTACGTGACGCGACGGGACAAACATATGTTACGGGACGCGACGCGACACGACGGGACAATGGGGACAACGTGATTCCTATATAGCCCCCACTTCATTTAAGTTGAAGTAAATAATTACCACATCCTTCTTCGTCAAATCCATTCTTGCAATGAGATATCCCGTCACATATCAGATTGTACGGTATACATGAACCATCCGTACATTCAAAGCTTTTAGCGTCGGAACACGCAATACCTAAAATTCAAAAGACTCAAGTATCCACATGTACATGGCAACTCGTACAAACATTTTGTTAAATAAAATCATGTAGAGCGATAACTGTTTAATGTTATTAGTTCTAATAAACTGTGGGATGAAATACATCGTTGTCAAATAATATCAAATTGGATTTGTATTTAGTTTTTATAAATAACACTCGTTGCGCTAGTCTAATAACTAAATGGGTCATGCTCACTGGGTTTGAAGACAGGGCTTAGCCCAATAAACGTTAAACTAATTAAACGGTTTCAGCAAAACTACGATATAACATTATTGTCATAGAGTATGGTAAAATGATTTCTCCCAAACTTCTTGTCTATTGTAGAAATATATATTGTATAGACATAAATGCCGAAAAGGAAATGTGACATTCAAGGACCACAGTCAACCAAATACACAAACAAAAACAAACACCAACCACAAAGAAGAATGAAAGATAATATGACATCACTAACACAAAACGGTTGACAGTATGGCTACCGCCTTGGAACGGTCAGTGGCTAAAAAAGCTGGGGGTTTCAACCAGGTTCTAGGGTGCACCAAACCTCACTCTTACTCTACTGTCTCAATAAAAAGGGACAGTGCAAACAAAAATATCCTCGCCAGGTTATATTCTCTAACAAATAAGGCAGTATTAATAGGCAATATAAGTATAACAAATGTATACATGCATATAAAAAAACAGCAATCAGCCACAAAGCAAGTACTCCATAACTCAAGACAAGATTTAATACATCAAACGCTACCGTCCTTTGAGGATTTAGGTAGACGTCATCACTGTCCGGTAATCGCACAATCAAAAGTCAGTGCATAGTGGCGAACTGTAAATGGGTCAACCACTGAACATGCAGTCCGTTGCAAAATGATTCATTTGATAAACTTTTTAACAAACTTAATAACGATTGTATGTACGTGTTACATGTAATGACATAATATGATAATGATAATGATCTTACGAAGTTTGTAAATCACATCACTATAGACGTCAATTAGTGATAGTCCTGGTCGCAAAAGAGGTCTTAAATTGCTTTCATATTTTAAAGGTAGATCAGGCTACAATAACAACATTTTGCAAAGGTTTTTCGATGTTTATGTTAATGGTAGCCCTGGTGGAGTAGCTTCTTAATTAGTCCTCATCACGACTACAAGCTCTAGAAAAACGAATATTTGAGAAACATAAACCTCATAAGAAGTAGCTCGACGAACATCCCCATCTAAGTGGGGATAATTAATAATATAAAAATTAAAAGCATCTCTCTAGCCATACATTTTACTAATTATTTCACCATTTTCAATAGAGAGATGTAAATCAAGAAAAGAAGCGATAGTATCAGAAATGTTAGCTTTGTTGAGTTGAATTTCTTTAGGATAGATTGTATCAACCATAGTAGAAAGGAAAGATCGTCAATGTTCAATATGTCATCCAGACACTGGAGGTGTCAATAAAGGCTTCAATTACATCTGCTTGATATGTGGTGAAAGACTCAACATGAAATTTCTTTCACAGCATTACTGATTCGATTGCTGTTTGCTTAATATGTAAACCTTGGTTTAATAAAGAATCGAAAACGTAAGGTTTTTTTCCTAAGAGACTGTATGCAATTGTTACCTCTTACGGTAGGATGGACACTAGCCCATGACTGCGCATTAATGAAGTCCTGGTCACACTCGGATGCTTAAATTCCAGTTCTCATTATGAGCAAATGAATAAAAAAAATACACGACACGAGAAAAAAGATGCATACTATTTAAAATGGAGTGTGAAGCAATACTTACTACAGTTCGTTTCGTCCATTCCATTTTTGCAGTCGTTTTGCCTGTCACATACAACATTTTTATCCACACATCGACCATTACCACAGTCAAACGCATCTTCAACAGTGCACACTAAAACACAATATACGTGAGATGTTTGTAGCATTTAAAATGACACATGTCTGTACAACACGTTTCACGCATCAACACAAAATAAATACAAAATCAACAATATTGAAGACAAATATTTAACGCTAGATGTATGTTGTTGTCGGTTAACCCCTAAACAAGCTGTGTGCTGGGCATACTCTATGAACTATATTATAACTCGTATTGTATATTCTTTATTGTATATTGTTTTCCTTATCGAAAACATTAGAATGTAATTTAAACTCCTTTTTACTTTCCCCTTATTAACTTCGATAACATAATACCCACCCTTATACAACTTTATTGGTACGGTGACCTTGTTAAGCGAAGGAATCGTATTGTTTTTGGGGTCAGTCGGTCTAAGGTCAGGGTCTTCATGACCTCATATGGAAAGACACATTCAGCAAGATATCTCTGGAAATACAACACCTACGCTCATGAAACTTTATAAATGTCATACTGCTTTTGGGGCCAATAGGTCAAAGGTAAAGGTCGCAATGACCTCATACAGAGATGCACTCCACGCCACAACTCCGGATGTACACAATCCACACTCATGACACGCGTTCCGCGCGATAACTCCGGAAGTATAACACCAATGCACATGTTTCTTAGGTGCGTTACCTTTGATATGAAAAGTAACCCTATTGCTTTAGGCTCAGTTCGTCAAAGGTCAAGGTCGCAATGACCGCATATGGACATACACATTCTGCGCGATAACTCCGAAGGTATAACTCACACGCTCATGAAACCTCTAAGATGCATTGCCTTTGGTAATAGGAGGACTCGTATTGCTTTTGGGGTGCACATTTCAGAGGTCAAGGTCGCCATTATCTCATATGAACATACGCATTCCGCTTGACACCTCTACAAGATTAACACTCAAACCCATTTCACTTGTACACTGACCTCAGATAGAGAAGTAATCCTGTTACTTTTGGATTGAGTAGGTGAACTACCAAGGAGACATTGACTAGACAATGACTTATTGTTTATTTGGATCGAGTGGGTAAATTATCAAGGAGACATTGACCGGAAAATGACTTATTGCTTGTTTGGATTGAGTGGGTCAACTATCAGAGAGCAATTGACTAGACAATGACTTATTGTTTGTTTGGATTGAGTGGGTCGACTATCAAGGAGACATTGACCAGACAATGACGTATTGTTTGTTTGGACTGAGTGGGTCAACTATCAAGGGACAATGACTTATTGTTTGTTTGTATTGAGTGGGTCAACTGGATTGAGTGGGTCAACTATCAAGGGACGATGACTAATTGTTTGTTTGTATTGAGTGGGTCAACTGGATTGAGTGGGTCAACTATCAAGGGACAATGACTAGACAATGACTTATTGTTTGTTTGGACTGAGTGGTTCAACTATCAAGGGACAATGACCAGACTATGGCTTATTATTTGTTTGGACTGAGTGGGTCGACTATCAAGGGACAATGACTTATTGTTTGTTTGTACTGAGTGGGTCAACTATCAAGGGACAATGACTTATTGTTTGATTGGATTGAGTGGTTCAACTATCAAGGGACAATGACTTATTGTTTGTTTGGTCTGAGTGGGTCAACTATCAAGGAGTTATTGACTAGACAGTGACTTATTGTTTGTTTGGACTGAGTGGGTCAACTATCAAGGAGACATTGACCAGATAATGACTTATTCTTTGTTTGGATTGAGTGGGTCAACTATCAACGGACAATGACTTATTGTTTGTTTGGATTGAGTGGGTCAACTATCAAGGGACGATGAATTATTATTTGTTTGGATTGAGTGGTTCAACTGTCAAGGGACAATGACTTATTGTTTGTTTGGATTGAGTGGTTCGACTATCAAGGAAGATTGACTTATGGTTTGTTTGGTCTGAGTGGGTCAACTATCAAGGAGTAATTGACTAGACAGTGACTAATTGTTTGTTTGGATTGAGTGGTTCAACTATCAAGGGACAATGACTTATTGTTTTTTGGATTGATTGGGTCAACTATCAAGGGACAATAACTTATTGTTTGTTTGGATTGATTGGGTCAACTATCAAGGGACAATGACTTATTGTTTGTTTGGATTGAGTGGGTCAACTATCAAAGAGCAATTGACTAGACAATGACTTATTGTTTGTTTGGATTGAGTGGGTCAACTATCAAGGAACAATGACTTATTGTTTGTTTGGATTGAGTGGGTCAACTATCAAAGAGCAATTGACTAGACAATGACTTATTATTTGTTTGGATTGAGTGGTTCAACTATCAAGGGACAATGACTTATTGTTTGTTTGGTCTTAGTGGGTCAACTATCAAGGAGTAATTGACTAGACAGTGACTTATTGTTTGTTTGGACTGAGTGGGTCAACTATCAAGGAGACATTGACCAGATAATGACTTATTCCTTGTTTGGATTGAGTGGGTCAACTATCAACGGACAATGACTTATTGTTTGTTTGGATTGAGTGGGTCAACTATCAAGGGACAATGACTTATTATTTGTTTGGATTGAGTGGTTCAACTATCAAGGGACAATGACTTATTGTTTGTTTGTATTGAGTGGTTCGACTATCAAGGGACAATGACTTGTGGTTTGTTTGGTCTGAGTTGGACAATTATCAAGGAGTAATTGACTAGACAGTGACTAATTGTTTGTTTGGATTGAGTGGGTCAACTATCAAGTGACAATGACTTATTGTTTGTTTGGACTGAGTGGGACAACTATCAAGGAGACATTGACCAGATAATGACGTATTGCTTGTTTGGATTGAGTGGGTCAACTATCAAGTAAAAATGACGTATTGTTTGTTTGGATTGAGTAGGTCAACTATCAAGGGACAATGACTTATTCTTTTTTTTTGGATTGAGTGGGTCGACTATAAAGGAGATATTGACTGGACAATGACTTATTGTTTGTTTGGTCCGAGTGGGTCAACTGTCAAGGAGACATTGACTGGACAATGACTTATTGTTTGTTTGGTTTGAATGGGTCAACTATCAAAGAGCAATCGACTAGACAATTTCTTATTGTTTGTTTGGATTGAGTGGGTCAACTATCAAGGAACAATGACTTATTGTTTGTTTGTATTGAGTGCGTCAACTATCAAGGGGACATTGACTTCACAATGACTTATTGTTTGTTTGGATTGAGTAGGTCAACTATCTAGGAGCAATTGACAAGACAATGATTTATTGTTTGTTTGGATTGAGTGGGTAAACTATCAAGCGACAATGACTTATTGTTTGTTTGGATTAAGTGGGTCGACTATCAAGGGACAATGACTTATTGTTTGTTTGGTCTGAGTGGTTCAACTATCAAGGAGTAATTGAATAGACAATGACTTATTGTTTGTTTGGATTGAGTGGGTCAACTATCAAGGGACAATGACTTATTGTTTGTTTGGATTGAGTGGTTCAACTATCAAGGGACAATGACTTATTGTTTGTTTGGTCTGAGTGGGTCAACTATCAAGGAGTAATTGACCGGACAATGACTTATTGTTTGTTTGCTCTGAGTGGGTCAACTATCAGAGAGCAATTGACTAGACAGTGACTTATTGTGTGTTTGGACTGAGTAGGTCAACTATCATGGAGACATTGACCAGATAATGACTTATTGTTTGTTTGGATTGAGTGGGTCAACTATCAAGGGACAATGACTTATTGTTTGTTTGGATTGAGTGGGTCAACTATCAAGGGACAATGACTTATTGTTTGTTTGGATCGAGTGGGTAAATTATCAAGGAGACATTGACCGGAAAATGACTTATTGCTTGTTTGGATTGAGTGGGTCAACTATCAGAGAGCAATTGACTAGACAATGACTTATTGTTTGTTTGGATTGAGTGGGTCGACTATCAAGGAGACATTGACCAGACAATGACGTATTGTTTGTTTGGACTGAGTGGGTCAACTATCAAGGGACAATGACTTATTGTTTGTTTGTATTGAGTGGGTCAACTGGATTGAGTGGGTCAACTATCAAGGGACGATGACTAGACAATGACTTATTTTTTGTTTGGACTGAGAGGGTCAACTATCAAGGGACAATGACCAGACAATGACTTATTGTTTGTTTTGACTGAGTGGGCCAACTATCAAGGGACAATGACTTATTGTTTGTTTGTACTGAGTGGGTCAACTATCAAGGGACAGTGACTTATTGTTTGTTTGGATTAAGTGGTTCAACTATCAAGGGACAATTACTTATTGTTTGTTTAGTGTGAGTGGGTCAACTATCAAGGAGTAATTGACTAGACAATGACTTATTGTGTGTTTGGATTGAGTGGGTCAACTATCAAGGGACAATAACTTATTGTTTGTTTGGATTGATTGGGTCAACTATCAAGGGACAATGACTTATTGTTTGTTTGGATTGAGTGGGTCAACTATCAAAGATCAATTGACTAGACAAAGACTTATTGTTTGTTTGGATTGAGTGGGTCAACTATCAAGGAACAATGACTTATTGTTTGTTTGGATTGAGTGGGTCAACTATCAAAGAGCAATTGACTAGACAATGACTTATTGTTTGTTTGGATTGAGTGGTTCAACTATCAAGAGACAATGACTTATTGTTTGTTTAGTTTGAGTGGTTCGACTATCAAGGGACAATGACTTATTGTTTGTTTGGTATGAGTGGGTCAACTATCAAGGAGTAATTGACTAGACAGTGTCTTATAGTTTGTTTGGATTGAGTGGGTCAACTATCAAGGGACAATGACTTATTGTTTGTTTGGACTGAGTGGTACACCTATCAAGGAGACATTGACCAGATAATGACTTATTGCTTGTTTGGATTGAGTGGATCAACTATCAATGGAAAATGACGTATTGTTTGTTTGCATTGAGTGGGTCAACTATCAAGGGACAATGACTTATTGTTTGTTTAGAATGAGTGGGTCAATTATCAAGGAGACATTTACCAGACAATGACTTATTGTTTGTTTGGTCTGAGTGGGTCAACTGTCAAGGGACAGTGACGTATTGTTTGTTTGGATTGAGGGGGTAAACTATCAAGGAGACATTGATTGGAGAATGACTTTTTGCTTGTTTGGATTGAGTGGGTCGGCTATCAAGGAGACATTGATCAGACAATGACTTATTGTTTGTTTGGACTGAGTTGGTCAACTATCAAGGGACAATGACTAATTGTTTGTTTGTATTGAGTGGGTCAACTGGATTGAGTGGGTCAACTATCAAGGGACAATGACTAGACAATGACTTATTGTTTGTTTGGACTGAGTGGTTCAACTATCAAGGGACAATGACCAGACTATGGCTTATTATTTGTTTGGACTGAGTGGGTCGACTATCAAGGGACAATGACTTATTGTTTGTTTGTACTGAGTGAGTCAACTATCAAGGGACAATGACTTATTGTTTGATTGGATTGAGTGGTTCAACTATCAAGGGACAATGACTTATTGTTTGTTTGGTCTGAGTGGGTCAACTATCAAGGAGTTATTGACTAGACAGTGACTTATTGTTTGTTTGGACTGAGTGGGTCAACTATCAAGGAGACATTGACCAGATAATGACTTATTCTTTGTTTGGATTGAGTGGGTCAACTATCAACGGACAATGACTTATTGTTTGTTTGGATTGAGTGGGTCAACTATCAAGGGACGATGAATTATTATTTGTTTGGATTGAGTGGTTCAACTGTCAAGGGACAATGACTTATTGTTTGTTTGGATTGAGTGGTTCGACTATCAAGGAAGATTGACTTATGGTTTGTTTGGTCTGGGTGGGTCAACTATCAAGGAGTAATTGACTAGACAGTGACTAATTGTTTGTTTGGATTGAGTGGTTCAACTATCAAGGGACAATGATTTATTGTTTGTTTGGATTGATTGGGTCAACTATCAAGGGACAATAACTTATTGTTTGTTTGTATTGATTGGGTCAACTATCAAGGGACAATGACTTATTGCTTGTTTGGATTGAGTGGGTCAACTATCAAAGAGCAATTGACTAGACAATGACTTATTGTTTGTTTGGATTGAGTGGGTCAACTATCAAGGAACAATGACTTATTGTTTGTTTGGATTGAGTGGGTCAACTATCAAAGAGCAATTGACTAGACAATGACTTATTGTTTGTTTGGATTGAGTGGTTCAACTATCAAGGGACAATGACTTATTGTTTGTTTGGTCTTAGTGGGTCAACTATCAAGGAGTAATTGACTAGACAGTGACTTATTGTTTGTTTGGACTGAGTGGGTCAACTATCAAGGAGACATTGACCAGATAATGACTTATTCCTTGTTTGGATTGAGTGGGTCAACTATCAACGGACAATGACTTATTGTTTGTTTGGATTGAGTGGGTCAACTATCAAGGGACAATGACTTATTATTTGTTTGGATTGAGTGGTTCAACTATCAAGGGACAATGACTTATTGTTTGTTTGTATAGAGTGGTTCGACTATCAAGGGACAATGACTTGTGGTTTGTTTGGTCTGAGTTGGACAACTATCAAGGAGTAATTGACTAGACAGTGACTAATTGTTTGTTTGGATTGAGTGGGTCAACTATCAAGTGACAATGACTTATTGTTTGTTTGGACTGAGTGGGACAACTATCAAGGAGACATTGACCAGATAATGACGTATTGCTTGTTTGGATTGAGTGGGTCAACTATCAAGTAAAAATGACGTATTGTTTGTTTGGATTGAGTAGGTCAACTATCAAGGGACAATGACTTATTGTTTTTTTTTGGATTGAGTGGGTCGACTATAAAGGAGATATTGACTGGACAATGACTTATTGTTTGTTTGGTCCGAGTGGGTCAACTGTCAAGGAGACATTGACTGGACAATGACTTATTGTTTGTTTGGTTTGAATGGGTCAACTATCAAAGAGCAATCGACTAGACAATTTCTTATTGTTTGTTTGGATTGAGTGGGTCAACTATCAAGGAACAATGACTTATTGTTTGTTTGTATTGAGTGCGTCAACTATCAAGGAGACATTGACCTCACAATGACTTATTGTTTGTTTGGATTGAGTAGGTCGACTATCTAGGAGCAATTGACAAGACAATGATTTATTGTTTGTTTGGATTGAGTGGGTAAACTATCAAGCGACAATGACTTATTGTTTGTTTGGATTAAGTGGGTCGACTATCAAGGGACAATGACTTATTGTTTGTTTGGTCTGAGTGGTTCAACTATCAAGGAGTAATTGAATAGACAATGACTTATTGTTTGTTTGGATTGAGTGGGTCAACTATCAAGGGACAATGACTTATTGTTTGTTTGGATTGAGTGGTTCAACTATCAAGGGACAATGACTTATTGTTTGTTTGGTCTGAGTGGGTCAACTATCAAGGAGTAATTGACCGGACAATGACTTATTGTTTGTTTGCTCTGAGTGGGTCAACTATCAGAGAGCAATTGACTAGACAGTGACTTATTGTGTGTTTGGACTGAGTAGGTCAACTATCATGGAGACATTGACCAGATAATGACTTATTGTTTGTTTGGATTGAGTGGGTCAACTATCAAGGGACAATGACTTATTGTTTGTTTGGATTGAGTGGGTCAACTATCAAGGGACAATGACTTATTGTTTGTTTGGATTGAGTGGGTCAACTATCAAGGGACAATGACTTATTGTTTGTTTGGATTGAGTGGGTCAACCATCAAAGAGCAATTGACTAGACAATGACTTATTGTTTGTTTGGATTGAGTGGTTCAACTGTCAAGGTACAATGACTTATTTTTTGTTTGGTCTGAGTGGGTCAAGTATCAAGGAGTAATTTGACTAGTCAGTGACTTATAGTTTGTTTGGATTGAGTGGATCAACTATCAAGGGACAATGACTTATTGTTTGTTTGGCCTGAGTGGGACAACTATCAAGGAGACATTGACCAGATAATGACTTATGGCTTGTTTGGATTGAGTGGGTCAACTATCAAGAGACAATGACTTATTGTTTGTTTCGATTGAGTGGGTTGACTATCAAGGAGACATTGACTGGAGAATGACTTATTTCTTGTTTGGATTGAGTGGGTCACCTATCAAGAAGACATTGACCATACAATGACTTATTGTTTGTTTGGACTTAGTGGGTCAACTATCAAGGGACATAGACCATACAATGACTTATTATTTGTTTGGACTGAGTGGGTCAACTATCAAGGGACAATGACTTATTGTTTGTTTGGATTGAGTGGTTCAACTATCAAGGGACAGTGACTTATTGTTTGTTTAGACTGAGTGGGTCAACTATCAAGGAGACATTGACCAGATAATGTCTTATTCTTTGTTTGGATAGAGTGGGTCAACTATCAAGGGACAATGACGTATTGATTGTTTGGATTGAGTAGATCAACTATCAAGGGACAATGACTTATTGTTTTTTTTTGGATTGAGTGGGTCGACTATAAAGAAGATATTGACTGGACAATGACTTATTGTTTGTTTGGTCTGAGTGGGTCAACTGTCAAGGGACAATGACGTATTGTTTGTTTGGATTGAGTGGGTAAACTATCAAGGAGACATTGACTGGAGAATGACTTATTGTTTGTTTGGATTGAGTGGGTCAACTATCAAGGAGACATTGACTGGACAATGACTTATTGTCTGTTTGGTTTGAATGAGTCAACTATCAAAGAGCAATCGACTAGACAATTACTTATTGTTTGTTTGGATTGAGTGGGTCAACTATCAAGGGACAATGACTTATTGTTTGTTTGTATTGAGTGGGTCAACTATAAAGGAGACATTGACCTCAAAATGACTTATTGTTTGTTTGGATTGAGTGGGTCGACTATCTAGGAGCAATTGACTAGACAATGATTTATTGTTTATTTGGATTGAGTGGGTCAACTATCAAGCGACAATGACTTATTGTTTGTTTGAATTAAGTGGGTCGACTATCAAGGGACAATGTCTTATTGTTTGTTTGGTCTGAGTGGTTCAACTATCAAGGAGTAATTGAATAGACAATGACTTATTGTTTGTTTGGATTGAGTGGGTCAACTATCAAGGGACAATGACTAATTGTTTGTTTGGATTGAGTGGTTCAACTATAAAGGGACAATGACTTATTGTTTGTTTGGTCTGAGTGGGTCAACTATCAAGGAGTAATTGACCGGACAATGACTTATTGTTTGATTTGGTCTGAGTGGGTCAACTATCAGAGAGCAGTTGACTAGACAGTGACTTATTGTGTGTTTTGACTGAGTAGGTCAACTATCATGGAGACATTGACCAGATAATGACTTATTGTTTGTTTGGATTGAGTGGGTGAACTATCAAGGGACAATGACTTATTGTTTGTTTGGATTGAGTGGGTCAACTATCAAAGAGCAATTGACTAGACAATGACTTATTGTTTGTTTGGATTGAGTGGTTCAACTATCAAGGGATAATGACTTACTGTTTGTTTGGTCTGAGTGGGTCAACTATCAAGGAGTAATTTGACTAGTCAGTGACTTATAGTTTGTTTGGATTGAGTGGATCAACTATCAAGGGACAATGACTTATTGTTTGTTTGGACTGAATGGGACAACTATCAAGTAGTAATTGACTAGACAGTGACTTATTGTTTGTTTGGACTGAGTGGGTCAACTATCAAGGAGACATTGACCAGATAATGTCTTATTCTTTGTTTGGATAGAGTGGGTCAACTATCAAAGGACAATGACTTATTGTTTGTTTGGATTGAGTGGGTCAACTATCAAAGGACAATGACTTATTGTTTGTTTGGATTGAGTGAGTCAACTATCAAAGAGCAATTGACTAAACAATGACTTATTGTTTGTTTGGATTGAGTGGTTCAACTATCAAGGGACAATGACTTATTGTTTATTTGATTGAGTGGTTCGACTATCAAGGGACAACGACTTATTTTTTGTTTGGGCTGAGTGGGTCAACTATCAAAGAGTAATTGACTAGACAGTGACTTATTGTTTGGATTGAGTGGGTCAACTATCAAGTGACAATGACTTATTGTTTGTTTGGACTGAGTGGGACAACTATCAAGGAGACATTGACCAGATAATGACTTATTGCTTGTTTGGATTGAGTGGGTCAACTATCAAGGGAAAATGACGTATTGTTTGTTTGGATTGAGTGGGTCAACTATCAAGGAGACGTTGACCTCACAATGACCTATTGTGTAGTAATTGACTAGACAGTGACTTATTGCTTGTTTGGATTGATTGGGTCAACTATCAAGGGACAATGACTTATTGTTTGTTTGGATTGAGTGGATCAACTATCAAGGAGTAAATGACTAGACAATGACTTATTGTTCGTTTGGATTGAGTTGGTCAACTATCAAGGGACAATGACTTATTCTTTGTTTGGATTAAGTGGGTCAACTATCAAGGAGACATTGACCAGATAATGACTTATTGTTTGTTTGGATTGAGTGGGTCAACTATCAAGGGACAATGACCAGACAATGACTTATTGTTTGTTTGAATTAAGTGATTCAACTATCAAGGGACAATGACTTATTGTTTGTTTGTATTGAGTGGGTCAACTATCAAGGGACAATGATTTATTGTTGTTTGAATTAAGTGGGTCAACTATCAAGGGACAATGATTTATTGTTTGTTTGAATTAAGTGGGTCAACTATCAAGGGACAATGATTTATTGTTTGTTTGTACTGAGTGGGTCAACTATCAAGGGTCAATGACTTATTGTTTGTTTGGAGTGGGTGGGTCAACTATCAAAGAGACATTGACTGGACAATGTCTTATTGTTCGGAGCGAATGTTTCAGACAAATGTGTTCGTATTTTTAATAACAAAAAAAAGCTTGAAAATCACTTTGTGAAGTAAAAAAAGACCCCGAAAGTTGTTTCGATAGGGAATTGTCAACGCAAAATTCTGAAACATCAACATTGATGATAAACGACCAAAAAGGATTTAATATGTGCGACAAATTTAAATTAAGATACCCCAGAAATATATTTCAAAATATTAATTTTATATATAAGTTATTATAGGATTTTTTCCCGATAAAAGTCACTATCATTAATATATTTTGGCTATTTTGGCGAAATTACACCATTGCGTTTGTGCTTCCGTGGTGTATAGTGAAATAGTGCCTAATAAAAAAAGTTTCTCTGCCTTACTAGTGACACAACATGCACACTTTTGATTATTTTTTGTTATTATTACCTATAATTCATCCGAATGATGTATTGGGAACATTTATTAGTGTTTGTTTGAGATATTTAATTATAATTGATATAGACGGTAAAGCGAAAGTAGAAATGGGGTAAATCTATATGTGACGTGTCAAAATAGAACGTGATGTCATTCAAGAGATTGGCTTTTTCATACAAGATGCATGACCCCCTGTTTTTATTGCATTTTTATATTGGCGGACGCTCGATCGTTTGACTGATATGTGTTTTAAAATTTTGTCTACGGAGAAAAATGCGCATTTTTGTCTCTTGACATACATACGTCCTATATAAAACAAAGAAGGAAAATCAATGGTGCAATGTAACCTTTATTTTTTAATTAAAAAAATAGTAACACTAAATATTCCCCTTCGATTGATATATACTTTATTATGCAAATATGCAAATGATGTATGCAATTGTATGAAAGTTCCAAATACAAAAGCTAAACAATAAATATGAAAATTTTCACTGAAGCACATACATATGTACTATGTTAAATTATTATTTATATCAGTACCTCTGCTTCGTGAAAACTATACGACTGTGTCATAACATACCTTATATTGATACATAAGATGCACTTCAAAATTGACTACCGAGCCGAATTTGAAATGTATGTATGTATCTAATATAACAGTTTATCACATGAAACTGCTTGTATTCCGTATAATATACCCATTACGTATTTCCTTATATCAACCATGTGTAATACAAGGCGACCGAAATTTCAAAATTCAAAAATTTCAAAATTAAAAATTCAAAAATTTAAAAATTCAAAATTAAAAAATTAAAAATTTCAAAATTAAAAATTTCAAAATTTCAAAATTCAAAATTTCAAAATTCAAAAAATTCAAAATTCAAAATTTCAAAATTTCAAAATTGCAAAATTTCAAAATTCAAAATTTCAAAATTTCAAATTTCAAAATTTCAAAATTCAAAAATTCAAAAATTCAAAAATTCAAAATTCAAAATTTCAAAATTTCAAAATTCAAAAATTCAAACTCAAAATTTCAAAATTCATGTGATAAAAAGGATCTGACACTCGTTGTCATTTCATACAACATTTTATTAAACTCGTCCAGGAATTTGTTATTAAGCTCGCCAGAGGCTCGCTTAATAACAAATTCCTGAACACGTTTAATAAAATGTTGTATCAAATGACAACTCATGTCAGATCCTCTATATATGGAATGCAGTTAATAACTGACTGTAAATAAAAGATAAAAGTAGAGTATGTATACAAGTAGATATAACAGTCGAACAGGAACTGTAGCATTCAAGGACCACAGTCAACCAAACACACGCACAGAAGTAAACAATAATTACAAAGATGAATAAAATGCAAGATATGGCATCACAACCATAAAAGGGTAAATTGTTGACAATAAGGCTACCGCATTGGAACGGTCGGTGGCTAAAAAGTCCGCTGGGAGTTTAAACCAGGTTCTAGGGAGCACCAAACCTCACTCTTACCATATGGTCATCCGGATAAAAGGGACAGTGCAAATAAAGATTAATCGCTAATAAACAACCCTTAAATTATTTCAATAAAATGCATGGTAAGATCAATATCATCTTGTTGCTGACAGCAACATGTTAACATGTTAACAGCACATGCAATTATTCCATAAGTGCACTTCCGTAAACAATTGTTTTCTCCTGCTTTAAAATGGTACATATAAAGACACTGTGTTATATTTAAGCGTAATACACGTTTACTATGGCACTTCCGTAAATTTCTCAGGAGAGACTAACAATTGTTTGTTTTTTCTTTAAAATGGTACATGTTATATTTAAGCGTAATACACGTTTACTATGGTACCTCCCTTAGTATATTTAAATTAAAATGATTTAGTGGTACTAATTACATCATCCTGACCCTGTGCACAGAAATGTTCAGCGAAACAACTCAGTAAATACACGTATACAGCTTGAGAACTGACGAAATCAGTTGTTAACATTAATATTAAAACATGTATTCTATTTGGAAAAATATAAACACAGGAAATCAAATTTATCATGAAACGTATTTGGAAATGTTCATTTGAATACATAAATTGTATAATATATATATTAGAGGATTAATAATAATAATAATAATAATAATAATAATAATAATAATAATAATCGTTTCAGATAATTGTATATTTTTTTTATGTCTTTATACAAAAATAAAAAATAAAAGTTAACAGTCTTTGGACTAGGGGCTTTTCAAGCCATAGTCCTTAGCAGGCGACACAATTCGAGAACGCCAGAAGCCGCAACAGATCCTCACTGGCGTAATGTATCACTACGCTAAAAGTCAGCTGTCATTTTGATTGGATGTTCATTCGTATAATAGCGGTAAACACATCTCACTCACTGTATGCATATTCATATTGGCCCTGGCCTTGTGTAGAGAAGAAATAGTTCTCCGGATCAGACAAATATCATCTAAATCGTAAATAAGCTGTGGGAAATGGAAAGAAAATTGAAGAATGTGATGTTTGGGCCTATACTTTTTTTCTACTAAGACAAGAAACAAGATGATATATTTTATCTCGAAATATTATAAACCCCGTTTGGACCCCGTACATCCAGCTTTGCAAACCTGGGATAAAGTAGCTCATTTGCATATTAATGAGGTCGAAAGGACCAATGCTTCCGAGCAAACGTAGTTATTTTCCAGCAAAAAAGTATAAAGGTAAACATTTGGGATATCAGCGGGAAAATAGAACATCCGTCACTTAATGGAGACAATCTTAAAGAAAGTCTTCGTCAAAATGTTATAATTGCAGAATTTACAAATTGTATTACTACGCTGTAGAAGCGGCATTTCAGACGCAATAGATTGAACTGATCACGCGTTGATTTCATGACCCGCGATCAGTATTAATCGAGTGGAGAAGATTTCTTTCGAATCCGACTTTGTACAGATAAGAATAATATTGCTCCGAATTAATAAATGATGGAATACATACCACAATAAAACAATATGTAAACAATAAGAAAATAAGATGTTTTTTCCAAAAAGGATAACTCATACGGCCCATATTTCTATCCGGTGCAAGCGTCGGAATTTAATAATTACAATCTGATCCCTTCGAACTCAAGAAGACGCTTTCCGCCAGTTTTGTCAACAGGTCAGTGCATACAATGTTCATAAATGCACTTACACCAGTACACTCAACAGAACTGTTCAATTTTTAAAGTCCCTAGTCCATCAGTGCTTTCAGCACTTAGATTTAAACTAATTTCATATTTCTGCAACCCTACAGAAACGAACTGTAGAGCGCGTTTTGTCAGTGTTATAATACATGTTTCGACCAAAGACGCACCGTTCTACCGAAACAAAATGTGGTACATGTACTGTATTTGGCCATATTTATGTAAATTTCTTAAGGAAGTTATTATAATCTTACACTAAAAAAAATTTGTTTCGCATACTTTTCAACTGATACATAAATAATGATGTGAATTTAAGAATATTTGGGCAATTATAATAATATAATTTATTTATGTATTTCTTCCTAATTTCACTAAATTCATGACAAATTATAAGACGAAATTCATCACCTATATCATTGCCATTTACACATTTTCTTTCGTTAACGGATACTCCTCTCCACCTCCCTACTTCAATCGGCAAGCGATGATTTCTAGTTATAAAAGCCATAAATCGTTTGTACAAGACGTCATTCAATAGTTGTATATAGTTACTTTGTCTAAAATCTGTTTCTAACAGTTTATATATATTAGTGTTTGATGTTCTATTAATTTCGGCCCTCCATTTCTGAATAGAAATATATTTTAAACTTTGAAAAGAAGATTTAACCATCCACTTTGAATTTGCAAACATCTGGCTCTCCCAGATTCCCGAGTAACCAGAAGAACATAAAATACCTTTCAAATTGTCCATCCATGCTGATTTTACTTTTCTGGGTGTATACAAATCGTGTAATAGCGAATACACCACGGATGATAGCTTATAACTGTCATTTCTATTAATATTTTCTATTAGATTGGACCAATAAGCAATGATTTTTTTGTTTTTTATGTCTTTAGATAAAGGAATAATTCCAGCCTCTCCATATAACATATAAGAAGGTGTTGATTTCTTAAGATTAAAAAAAAAAATTAAATATTTAAGCTGCACTTTTTCCAGTACGTCAATATTTCCAACAGCCCAAATGTCGCTACCGTATACTAATATTGGTTTCACGGTTTTGTCAAAAAGATCCATTTGTATTTCAAAAGGAAGCGATAGTAATTTAATTGTTAGTAGTAAAGAAAATAGAGCTTTGTTTGATTGTTCTGCTATGTATTTTTTTGGTCTTACTGTATGTCCCAATTTTGAAAAATATATTCCTAGATACTTATTTTCTTGGACAATATCATTTCCAAATTTAAAATTTACATTTTGCCATGGCCTTCCTTTGCTAAAAATAATATATTAGTCTTGCTTACATTTATGGAAGTTTCCATGTATCACAGAATTCTCTAAAACGATTAAGTGCCATTTGCCAATCTAATTCATTGTCATTAATAACAGTATTATCAACATAAAGTAAATAACTTTAGATAAATATGTGCATTGTTGATTACTGTTTCATTTATAATACCAGCAACGTCACTTCTACTTAAATATGTTTCAATAGCATTTAGATAAATAGAAAATAAAAACAGATTTTCGCCCTGTCGTACTCCATTAAAACAGTTGAAAAATGGTGAACAACCTTCCTCTTTTTACAAGGCAGAAAATACCATTTATCAGAAAAACAAGGGCCATAACTCCGGTGTTACTGATCCGATTTAGCTGGTTTTCAAACTTTGTCGAGCTTTCATTGATATTAACAATATGTGCAATTTAGCAAAGTTCAAATAATAAATGAAGGTGCTAGAGTGTTCACACGGCTTAATATGGCATTTTTAGCAAAACAAGGGCCATAACTCCGGTGAAATAAGTTCGATCTGGCTGGTTTTCGAACTTGATCTAGATTTCATTGATATAAAGACCCTGGCAAAGTTTCGTAAAGATTCGATTAATAATGAAGGCCCTAGAGTGTTCACAACGCACAAGTTAACGGACGACGGACAATTCGTTAGGTTTAATAATGTATGTATACACAAAATATGTTCTTTATGTGTTGAAGCAACGTCTCAATGATACGTTTATGCAAAATTGGAATGAGCGTTTACATACCTCGAGCAGAGCAATATTTTATCGATTTTTGCAGTTTTTAAATTCAACCTTACTTAAATACTATTAATGTCCGAAAATTTAGAATAGCCTTTACACAGTTAAGAGTGTCATCACATCGTCTTAAAATCGAAGCAGGGCGCTTGACAAAACAAAGCAAAACTACAAGAGAAATCTACCACATGCTATTTACTTGAAGATGAATTCGATTTCTTGTTTGAACATTATTTTTTTTATATTTTAAATCGTATTTTCTGAATCACAGTAATATGCATAAAACCTCAGAATTGTTTAAATCAGAAAATAATCGTGATAATCGTGATGTCTTCAACTCAAACAAGTGTAGTAGTTTTTAGAAATATACACTGGTCAAAATTGCTAACCGGTCATTTTATTATTTGGAATATTATATCAAATATTGTATACTTTGAGTTGATATTTCATACAACTAAATATGAGCAGCAAACAAAACGATCAATACATTTTGTAACTTCAAAATCCGCACTTCCGGTCTCGTGGCTTATTTTGGCGCGAAATCGCATTATTATCCCGTGCTGCACGAGGTAAGATTTGAACATGTGTTTTTGTTCTCGGTATTGTTTATCGTTTCAATCCCAAACAAAAACTTACTAAAAATTAAATAAAAAATGCGTCGGATGACAACGGAAGAGCGTGGACGGGCCGTCGGTATGATTATTGCTGGTACTTCGATTCGACAGGTAAAGGATATTGCGTAATTTGTTCATTTTTATTAATTTATTTAATCGATTTTCAACGTTTTATTTTCTCTTTTTCAAGTCCAGTATTGTGTATTATAATATTCCTCATCCTTCTGGCAGGTTAGTTTATTCATAAGTTTACTTGTCTGTCCGTCCGTCCGTCCGTCACTTCGTTTGTTCGTTCGTACATGATTCTGTCTAACCATGTTCATTATTTCTGAAAAAGTCGCAAGAATTAGTTGTTTTATATTTATAGGTAGCCAGAACAGTCAACAGACGTTTTTCAACAATTTACGACCTTTTGCTCAAGTGCAATCGCACCGGAAGTGTTGATGACCTTTACCGAAGGCCAAAAAGACGTGTGACAACGCAGCGTCAAGATCGCTACATCCTTGTAACACACCTTCGTAATAGAAGAATAACAGCGACAGATATTGCCAGACGTTTAATAGGCGTCCATAATAGAAACGTGAGTGATCAAAGAGTACGAAATCGACTACGGATCATGGGATTGAGAGCGAGAAGACATTTTGTGGGATTAGTATTGACTGGAAGACACCGGCGAATTCGGCTTTAGTGGGCCAGAAGGTATTTGAGGTTCACCAGAGCAGACTGGGCAAATGTCGCCTTTACAGATGAGTCCAGATTTAATCTTCAGAAGTCTGACGGCAGAGAGCGAATTTATCGACGACATGGGGAACGATATTCGGATAATTGCGTCAACGAAAGATCTCATTTTGGAGGAGGGTCAGTGATGGTTTGGGGAGGTATTAGTTTGCACACTAAAACTGATATGGTGGTTGTTCGAGGAAACCTGAACGCAGACCAATACCAGCAACAAATACTTCGACCAACGCTTATTCCCCATGTTCGCGCTAACCGTGGGATGACATTCATGCAAGACAATGCACCTTGCCATACTGCAAGAACTACCCGTCAGCTACTTCAGGGCAACAACATTCGAATAATGGAGTGGCCGCCATGTAGTCCGGATTTAAATCCAATCGAACATGTGTGGGACGAAATCGACCGTCGTGTGCGACAGTTACCAAGGCAACAAAATATTGCTGACCTCACAAGGGACACTGTCAATGTTTGAAATAACATACCTCAGCGTTTTCTACATAACTACATAAATTCCATGCGACAACGCTGTTTAGCTGTTGTACACGCAAACGGCTGTCATACGCGATATTGATTTTTGTAAATTTTGAAATTACTGGTATCTATGAATTTCGATACAATAAACTTCTTTGAAATTCATAAAATACTTTGCTTTACTGATGTGATTACTTATAGAACATTTTTCAATACATTTATTTCCAATTTCACATATATTTTATTTTTCTGAGACAAATAAATAAGAAAATAACAAGTGATCGGTTAGCAATTTTGACTAGTGTATATCTATATGAACATATATGTAATAGTATACACGTACATATATGCTTTCCTGTCAAATACTAAACATAATATGATAAATTATTGGACAAAGAACACATATGTGAGTGATATTCTAGACCATTATGTTAGTTAAAAAATGTTAAATATATAGTTACTCTGATTTCCGCCATTGAATATTTCACATATATGTTATTATACAATTTACTATTTAACACTTTTGCTCATGAGTCATTATGACTTATTGAAATGAGTGTAAGGTTTATTTGGGAATGGCCTCGACACTACCAGACATATTACGAGGTGAATAAAATAGGATTGTCTGTTGCAATAAGGTAAACGGATTTATGTTTTGACAGAGAGCTGGGGCGTTTGGTACTATTAGTACTCTCACAAGGCTAAGCAGATGTGCACTCTACTGTCTGTGAAGCTGGCCAATCAGCAATTCGCTGGGAAAGTATTGAAGACAGACGCCATTTTTATCCGAGAGAGTCAGGTCTCTTTACCCTTTGTCTTCCTCGCATTATTGTTCATCTATTTCATTCTTCAACTAGTTGCATATTACGCCTTACATCGTGTTCGATTGACGGTATTACCTTGTTCTACACAAACTAATCGATTTATCGAGTATTTTTGCGAAGTATATCGAGTATATCGAGCTTGTGCTCGCCAGACAAAAGTATTAGCAGTATATATATTAAAACAGTGTGGAAACACTAAGCTACAAATTAGGGCGTCTGAATTAGTTGATTCTAATTGGGGATACTAGTATAAATTTTTTTCCACAATTTTGTCTACACTTTCCTAAGACGTCATTAGCACATTGTAAACAACTTTTCACAATTGGTCTAATTTTAGAATTATCTCAGACAGCGGCTTATCGCGGCTAATTATAACACAGCGGTTCGCACAGTGTTAGTTAGATGTGTGTTTTTTTCAGAAATAGAGGTGGTTTATTAAATAATGAATCTTGGTATTATAACGGAGGGAATATAGAGGTAGTAAATGATTTCAACTATTTAGGTACAGTTTTTAATTATACTGGAAATATTGCTCTGAACCAAGAACAGCTTATTGGAAAATCGTTAGTCTCAATCCTCCAGACACACTCAAGCTGACTGCGAGCGCTAGCGAGCGTCTGGACTCACTGTTCTTTAAAAATATTGACCGATAGACGGCGCCAACCGTCATAACTGACTGCGACATGACGTCATTTTGATTGCAACATCAAAGTGCACGTTGAATTACGCGCAACATTAGTTCCAATGGGATGTGTGTACGTCCTTATTAAATATACAATAAACTTCGTTTTATTGTAGTTTCTCTAAAAACATAATATAATCTTACAAAATGATGTTTAAAATTTAATTTTTAGCATTAATCGTGATCCGCTGACTATGTTTGGAGTAATTGTATTGCACAACATTGCGCGTAACGTCACGTATTTTTTTACGCCGTCGTGACGTAGGGGGTGATTCCCACGGATTTCCATAACAAACTGAAGTTGACCAATCAGAGGCCGGTGATTTTTTTTTGTCCACACCTCGTTTTGATGTCAAGATTTTTAAAGACGCTTTACTCCAGACCATTAGTCTATTCTATTCTATTCTGTTCATTCTATTGCAGAGAAGCGCAAAGGACCGTAATACAGTCTACCAGACCATCGTTTGGACTTCTTTGAGAGAAGTCTCGCGAGAGGTCTGGATGATCGAGACTAGAAAATCGTTGAAAGCATTAAATGTTCTCTTAGTAAACTGTAGAAAAATAAGGTTGAAACCAAAAATATTATGTCAACTATTTGATTCATTTGTGGGGTCAATTTTGAATTATTCTTCGGAAATTTGGAAAGTAAGAATTAGTTCTTGTACATCAGGAGTATATGGTAAATTACGTAGATATCCTTTATTTGTAACGCGTTATGTAAGAATACTTAAATATTGGTTTAAATTATTGAAAACAGATAACTTAATACTTAAAAGCATTTACATATCGTCATTAAAATATTGTGAAAATGGGTATTAAATATGTTAAGTGAATATGGTTTTACAAATGTTTGGAATGACCCAAATTCTGTTATTGCTAAATATTCTATAAATACGTCTAGACAAAGAGTTGTTGATTTTTTATACAACGATGGTTTGTAGATAAGGAATCAAGTGGTGTACTTGAATTATATAATATTTATAAATTGAGTTTTAATTATGAATCATACCTTGATATTTTACCATGTAATCTCAGACCATATTTAACAAAATTCAGAATATCAGCACATTCGTTAAGAATACAAACCGGTAGATACTCTCTTAATAGAATACCTAGAAATGAAAGATATTGTCAGTGCTGTCACAGTATTGAATTAGAAGTTGAATACCATTTAATTTTGATTTGTACTTGATACACAAGAATCCGGACAATTTATATTAAAACATATTATTATAATAGACCTAGTATGTTTAAATTCTTAGAATTACTGCAGACACAGGATAAGAATATTGTTATAAGGTTAGCAAAATATATTAGTACAGCTTTAGCTGTAAGGAATACAATCTTGATTAAGTAAACAATGTTTAGCTATTTTGTATTTGCATCCTCATGTATCAGTTATTTAACATTAATATTGCTCATAGCAATATCTAAAATCACTTGACTTATTACGCATGCACATTTATGTATGTATATACAACAATGTTCGTATGTACAAGTTAAATAAAATGTATGTTCTGTTTTGTTCTGTGTTATTTATCTGACCCAGTGTCTATGCATGACTAATTGAAAATGAATGTTTTATTAATAGGGCATTCTTTCATTCGACATTTATATGATTGGACTACACCACTGGGGTTACAGACCCTTAATTTTAATGATCGGTTAAAGGTTCATTGGCTGTAAATTGGGGGTGCTGTGATCTCCGACATCTGCCTAAGAGCGTGTGGAATAAACTTGATAGTATATAGGTCTTTAACTCCGAAATTGTTAGTATTAGTAGCAATGACCTCTGTAGTGCTGTTGTATATGCAGAGACATTAGTGACATCTATCTGCTCCTTTGCAAAGAAATGCATTGAAGAGGGAGTGGAAATTGTTTTAATATCAGAAATTCTTCCACGCTGCAGATGTGACAAATTTCTAACGACCGTGTTGTCTTGACAAAATCGCTTTTACAGGATACTCTACAAACCAGTATTTGTAACACTTCTGGTTTCCTCGCAGAATTTATTCATTTTGATGGTGTACACATCAAGGAACCTTCTGCCATGCGTCACTATTTCAGATCAGTCAGGGGAGTCGTCCTTTTTTTCGAAAAAACGGTTAAATGATTAACTTCTAACTAATAAATGAATTGTTATCTCAGAATTATGTAATTCGCATTAAGGCGTTTCCCAAGATATTTTAGTTTGCTCGATCCAGTTAGTATGGAATCTGATAAATTGTTATGCTGTAACACGAAATGAGTTGAATATTGAATATGTGTAATGCATATATAATTTTCTATAATTACATACCGAAGCATACGTGTTCACATCCATTATGTCAGCAAAGACACATTCCTTTTAAAACCTCTTCAAATCAAACCGCGACATGTTTGCCTTTCTTTACAAAGACGGCTCCTGTTGGGGATTCCAACGAACAGGGAATTGTAGAAAACGACAATGCCCACAGTTTCACAAATGCTCCCTCTGTGACAGTAATCATGCCGATATAAACTGTTCAGGGTTCAAAACTAAACCAAACCGACAGAACATTGCAAGCCAACACCAAATACCTCAAACCGGTTCCAAACCTATCATTGCAACCAAACAGCACACCTCAAACTTACAACCCCAATAAAACCCCACATACTTAACCAGTGCTTGAAGGGCTACCCTCACACAATGATAAATTGCTTGATTTGATCAATGGGTTTACTTAGGGTTTTCATTAGGCGTTGTTGGTCCTATTGAACATCTCGAGTCTCGTAATCATGCTTCTGCCACTGATCATATTTCCTTCTTAAAAGAACAAATGGCCCAGGAAATCAAGCTGGAGCGGTTTATGGGTCCATGCAAAATAACTCCGCTCCCAAACTTTAGAATCAGTCCATTAGGAGTTGTGCTTAAAAAAAGTCATGATTTCACATTTCCGAAAGCCATTTCATGTAACGATGAGAACTCAACTGTGTCTTTAGAAACGTTTGACCATGTAGAAGATTTACATAAATACCATGGAAAGTACAGTTTAATCGGAAAAACAGACATGAAGGAAGCTTTCCGTATTATCCCAATTTCAACTCTCGACTACCATAAATTAGGTTTCAAGATCAAGATCGGTATTATTTTGATAGGGTATTATATCCATGGGTGCTTCTAGTTCAGCTGATTTTTGTATCATTTTCTAAATCAATTCAATGGATCTTACAGACGAAATTCAATATCAAAGATGTTTCACATATCGTTGATGATTTCATCCTTGTTGGAACTCGCAAAATGCTTAACAGCTCTTAGGGCATTCTTTGCCGTTTGCAATAGCATCGGGATCCAAGTAAAGCATCCTGAAACCGTCAAACCAACTACCTGCACCAAGCTTTATGGTATAGAAATTGACACTTTGTTCGATCTTTTTATATTACTTCATTGATGCTCGCCAGGCTTCCAGCTGACAAAATCACTCAAAGCATTGCTAACGTCAGCAAATCGCAGGAAAAAGTTAAACTTAAGGAAATTCAGTCCGTACCTGGTCATCTCAACTTTGCGTGTAAGGCGATCAAACCTGGTCGATGTTTTCTTCGACAGTTATATGATCTAACTTGTGGATGATAAAACCCAAATCATTATATTAAAATAACCTCTGAAGTGAGAGCCGCCCTTGCGCTATGGTCAGAGTTCATTGATCATTACAATGGTACCACATTAATCACTGACAACATAATCCTGTCTTCAAACTCTCTGTGTCTGCACACAGATGCGGCCCAGTCAAAAGGGTTTGCAAGCATATTCTGAGAGAAATGGGCATGGGGTCATATCAATATCCTGTTTATCAGTGACAATATGAGCATTGTTCATTGCATAAACAAACAGACTTCAAAAGATATGGGCATCATGAAAATGCTTCGAATAATTGTCTTGCAAGGACTAACTTACAATTTCCAATTTGCCGCTAAGCATATCCCTTCAAAACAAAATAAAATGTGTGACCTTTTATCACGTTTTAAGATAACAGAGGCGTTCCTTCTATGCATTGTCAAACAAAGTCGAACAGTATAAAGATATTCAAATTATAAAAAGTGGCGTATGCATAACTTTACATAATTTCAAAACTGAAAATAACCCGATTTCTGTTAAAATCCTTATTTCAAGTTCACTTAGCAATTATTGCCCTGTTAAACACCTCAAACAGTATATGAGCATAAGAGCACAAACCGGACCACTATTTGTCCGAAGATCATGACCATGGGTCGATGGACCGCATACAGGAAATATATTAGAATCCCCTCATCTCATTAACACATTGACTGAGAGCCGTACAATTGCATCGGAAATCCAACTGGGGTCCGTGTCGATTCTTACGGATGACGGAAGGTGTACAGTACTGGTTCTACCAAGGAAAAGTGAGTGGTCTGCCTCCACCACAAAAAAAATCGACTGTCATATATAACCTTACATGTGTTGAAAATGACGTAAAACACCATACAAACAAACAAACCTTTTCAACACTAATAAGTGAAACTGACAAATTATGGGGCATGGTGTGTGTTGAAGGAACAAGGGATATGTTCCTCTCATATGCATCGTGCGCATACTTACTCTATACTTGTCATTTTAAGACTTGTAAGAAGAATTAATGTTGTTGCTCCTATTGTAACTATGCGAGGACGAATGGAGGGAACATGGGTATGTTCTTCTTAGATACGTTCATTTACCATTGAACTGTCAAATTATTGGACATGGTGAGTGCGGGGGGACATTGGGTATGACATACATCACGTATATAATTATTTTACTAGTCTCTTTCTCGTATAAATCATGTACCTACTTACTTTTTTCTTCTTTTTTTTTTAAGAGTTGTAGGCAACATTGAACTTGTGGCTACATGTTGATATTATATAACATTGTAAATATGCGAGGACTACTAGCGGAATATGGGGTATGTTCCCCTAAGGTACGTCTTATGTTTTAGTTTCAATAAGTTGCTGTTTTGCCATACTACTTTCTATGTTTATGGATAATTATTTTGCCTTCAAACTGTGACAATGTTTATATTAAACTCTCTAAATTGTAAAGCAACATACTTTTAGTAGGTAGTACTATATAACGTTTTAAGCACTGCTTGTTTTTGTCAATTGTTCATATCACATTCCAGTATCACTATTGCGTTTACGACAATTTAATCGCTACGATTAATAGTTTTGTTTGTTCCTTTCAACTTTGTTTTAAATTACATTGTATACACATCCGGATGGGCAGTTACTACCAGCTTGGGTAGTTTGTGTGTTTAGAATCAGTTTGGAATGGAAACCTAAAGAAAGTCAGTTGGGTAGAACTTTCAGGTCTGAGCGTAGATTCTTCCTACCTCCCCTCCTACGCAAAAAAAGAAGAAATAAATACAAAATAAAAATGCTATGTTTCAATTAGGGAAATGGCAGCTGGCTCGCAGATTTCCTGGCTTTCAGAAGTTTTCCCTGTTAATCACGATTCTACTCCCAAAGGATTGTGGTATGTTTTTGATGAGTATGAAGATGAATAAGTTGAGATAATTTACTGCCACTCAGTTCACTTAAGAATGGATTGTTACTAATTACGTCTTCTCTACATCTGTGGTTTATTGTTTAATTTAGTTGTTATTACTTGCCATTTGTAGAACTTTATACGAGTTTATAACATGTTTAGTTATTAATAATTATGTTTTTATCTAATGACATAACATTGTCTAGGAACAATTTATCAAATGTGATCTTGCTGTGAATATTGTCATATCACCTTAGGAGCAATTGTACAATCACCAGGTTTTAGCAAATACAACAGGTGCCTAGTCATGCACGTACGATATGTCCCTTAAAAGTGCAGGTTCTCTTTGGTTGGACATTATGTGTGTTTTTGTGTTCATCCAACTTATTGTCAATACCGTTTATATAGTTGTATAACTTTGGTATATGAGTTACAGTTTCAATTCAAAGTAAAATAAATTCCGTCTGACTTACAAGTACAAAACTATACTACAGTTCCTTACTTTCCAATTTGACTATAATGAACCCATGTTACCTGCACTTTGTACGGCCTTAAACGAAACGTCAAGCATTTATTCTTCTATGACATTGAACTATAATGAACTGTAATGACCAGTCCAGTGAACTTGTTATTTACTGTAGATACTGAATACAGATATAAAAATCGAACAGGAAAAGCAGCAATTAAGGACGACAGCCAACCACAAACACACACAGAAACAAAGAACAAATTTAAAGATGAATAAAAGGTCAAATAAGACATAAGAACTATTCTTTAACCAACATGTCAGCATTAATAGACAATATAGGTAAAACACAAAGATGCTCGGTTGTAAATAAATATAAAAACAAATAGCCTAGAAAGCCACAAAGAAGGTACTCAGTGACTTGGCATAAGCCAGAGCAACAACAGAATAAACCATTTAGGGCTCGACAAGACAAGACTGCAGACAAACAGCAAACGTCACCGTCCTTTTGGGCTTTAGATAGACGTCTTCATAGGGTCCACAGCCTGTCCGGTCATCGCACAATTAAAGAGGAAAGCATAGTGGCGACCTGTAAATGGTCCACCACCAAGCATGCAGTGCGTTGCAAAATGATAGGGTCATAATCTCTTTTGATAAACCTTTTAACAAGTTTAACAAATATATTATGAAAGTGATGTTACCTTGATAAAATGTTATGATTAATCAATAATACAGTGTTAGCTATGAATATGTTTAAGAATAATTTAAACAAGATATTATGTAAACGTCAACCAAGGCGGTTCATTTATAATTAGTAACATACTTCTGGATGAGTAATTAAAAATACTGACTTTTATTTTTTACATCATATGACGGTCATTCAAGGTTATTAAAATATTCTAAAACTTCCTTGATGTTCTATGATATTCTATGACAATATAAATATATACGGCCTTTTGGGGGTGTTATTTGTTCAGTATCTGGTTCAGAATTTGTATTGAGAATTTAGATTAATTAGAGTTCGGTATAACGCGAATTATTGGATGTTTTGAATTAAAATTATCTTGTGAGAGGATAACAATTATTGTGCTCATCTATATTAAAGTGACATTGGATTATTTGGTCTATTGTGAATAAACAAACCAGGAAAGATTTGAAGTGAACTCGGATTAAAAGGGCACTTAACAGTTTTAAATAAAGTGATACTTGACAATTTAGATTAAATTGCCAATATTATTTCGACTTTATTCTTATATCGGATGTTGAAGAAATATTGGATCCATTTTATGTATTTTCGGTAAATGAATACTTTTCATTGTAGTATTTGAATAAATGTGTTGATTATATTTTAAAAATAGTTGTTGCTAGTTTTGCTTCCTTTTTTGTTACAGTTTACCCGTAACATGAGTTATGCATCTAATAAATAAATATCTGATAGTCTATAGTCCGACTATTTCCACTCTAATATTTTTTATAGATCATGAATCTAAAAATGACAATATAGTGATTTTCTGAAATATTACGGAGTTTATGGGACGATATGTCGTTTCTGTTTCTGTGTTATGTGCTGCCATTTATACAAGCATCACTGTCCTGTTAATATTTGCAGTCGTTTGATAATGAAGGAATAATGTCTATATATAGTAGAGTATGACTGAATATGTTACAGGAAACACATATGAATACATTATGTATCTTAACTTACCACATCCTTGTATTGTGTCATTAAGACAAAGGTTATCGTTAGAGCAATACAATTCGGATTCTTCGTTGGAACATAAAGCCTCCCCGCGTTTAACAGCACAGTAAAAGTGATTTCCCTGTGTGCAATCTATTCTTCCAGATAGACACGTCGAAGCTGTTGAAAAACATCAAGATTGCAATATTAATGATTTATACGTTATAGTTGGCAGGACCATTTCGCAATGTGCAATGTTACTTGATACATGTTCGCATGTTACACTGCCTGCAGTAGCCTTATAATCTATGTTCATGTTTATGTATACACAATCGCTTAAATAAAGGCATATATTATACTTGTACCTAATTTGCATCTTTCCTTCTTGCGCACTGTGACGTCATCCGGTCACTGTTCTGTGATAGTGACTGGCCACGGTCCGAGATCTATTATATTTTCGGACGTGTAATATGAACGACGGCATTTAAATAAAACATAAAACGTAAAACGTATTGTTTTAATTTGTTAGTCAGATTCGGTATAATATAACAAATAATGCATGGTGGTTCGGTCTATAGCCAAGTTTGTGGACTGGGCAGTCAGACCTAGAATTTTATATGGACCGAAGCCAATGTTAAATGGATATTTATATATACTAAAAGGAAAAGGAAACGCATACTCACAAACTTGCCTATACTACACTATTATACACACCTAATTTTAAGTAATTATTTCAGATATATCTCAACGTGTTTTGTACAAAAAGGGGCTACAACTAATTACAGAAAGAACAACTCTGCCATGTAGCAGACCTTTTAATCAAAGTATACCTTGTTACGGGAAATGCATACATGTTGAAGTTTCGCTTGAAAAAGTCAAGCCATTTCAGTATTATGTTTAATGTTAATAGATTGCAACATTTAAAGCCTAAGTTTTCTTACCTACTTGAGCCAAATGCGCATTCTGACGATAATAACACTTTAAAGGGGTAACCATTGTTGCGTTTGATACTGTTTAAACCTTCTTTCCGAAAGGACATGCCTTATGTCGCCCTGTACCATTCGATTAGCAGTAGCATATTAAACATGCAATATATAGCGCAAATACTTAGTTTGCGTTTATTTTTCCTTATATAACAGTGATGTTTTTCGCAATATGATTTATTGACAATGATTGTTTGAATGTAATCCGACATGAAAACATAACTTTAATCCCTGTTCTAATTAAAGCAAATTTTGAGATAATGTTCAATAATTGTAAACTTGTGTTTTCCAGGATCAGGTTTGTGATCTGAGAAATGAGGTCAGTAATTGAATTGATAGCAGATATTTTGGTAAGTACCTTTAATTGTTCCAAGTGGTTCATTACGTCTCTGTCCTATGATATAACTATATGAAAGTTGTCACCAAATATACATTTCTTTGTCAAGGTTTGGAATGACGGCACTATTGGTTGTTGTCAGGTTTCAGAAAATACAACCCAAAAAAACTGATAACTAGAACGTATTGGAAGGCGCACCATCGCAAATACCCACGTTTTCTTCACACAGGTCAATTCCCTTTAATAAATACTGATAAAGGTGAATCCATTTTACATGGGGTTTTTCTTTGATACTCCGATAAAAATAGTTCTACTTATGTTTTTCTGTATGCATGTATGATACTGTAAATAAATAAACAATGTTTAGGGTATTTGTGTATTGAAACTTACTTTTGAACCCTATCCCACAGTCCCAGGTGGCGCTGGAGAAAATTATACTGATACTCCCAAAATCATTACATTTTATTGAAAAGAAAAATAGATATTTGACCCAATTGAACCCCCCCCCCCCCCGCCCCCACCCCCACCACCACACTCAGTCCACGTTGCTTTGTATTTACAGAGTATAACTGCATATCATCCACCACTACACCCCAAATCCCAGAGAAGACGTCCGAGTTTTAAATAATAATAAATTATTTTTCAATGACAACTATTTATACCAATTAATGTGCAAAAGTATGAGAAAAATACACTGTAATTGAATTATTAGTGTATTTGATGCCCCTTCCCCCAGGCCCGATCGATGACGTAAGAAGAAACAAATGTATATAGTGTAATCTCATCATCATAACGTTTCATTTGAGACATATTTAAAAAAATCATAAGACACCCCGTATTTTCATTTGAGACATAATTTAAAAAAATCATATGACACTCCATATTACCCCATCTCCCCATCTCTCTCTCTCTCTCTCTCCACCCCACCCCACCCCACCACAAACATACACCCAACCTCTGGACAGACATCTGAGATTGAAATAATAAAATCATTATATATACTAAGAAAGAAATGAAACTTTCCTCCATGTGTTATCTATATCTAAATGTGTACATGTATTGTTGCATGTGTCTCGGTGTGTACATGTTTCATTGCATGATTTGGCCTTGAAGGAAGTTAAACATAGTATAGATGTAAACACGTTTTACAAGTATGCAATTTATTTATGCTAATTCATTCATGATGAAATTTGGACTGTTCTCATTGGACTATTTAATGCAAATTCATTTGTAATGAACTTTGGACTGTTTTTATTGGACAATATTAGTGAGGAGCTAAGTCAACAGGGGTGGGGAAGGAGTCCAGGGTCTATGTAATGCAAATTCATTTGGGATGAACATTTGACTGTTTTCATTGGACTATATTAGTGTGGAGCTATGTCAACAGGGGTGGGGAAGGAGTCCGGGGTCTATTCTGGTTGGATGGTTGTAACCGTCTTTTCATTCATGTCCAGTAAGTGTATATATGGTTATAGGATAGGGATCTCAAAGGTTTCCAAATTATGACCCAGAGTCTATGTCACCAGGGTTGGGGAAGGAGATCGTGGTCTATGCTGGTTGAGTGGTTGTATCCGTCTGTTCGTGCCCAGTAAGTGTATATATGATTATAGGGTCGGGATCTCAATGTTTTCCAAGTTATGACAAAGGGACTATGTGACAGGAGTGGGGAAAGGATCTGAGGTGTATGCTGATTGGATGGTTGTAACCGTCTGTTACCGTCTCTTACTCATGCCCAGTAAGTGTATATATGGTTATAGGGTGAGAATCTCAATGGTTTCAAAGTTATGACCGAGGGGCTATGTCCCCAGGGATGGGGAAGGAACCCGGTGTTTATGCTGGTTGGATGCTAATATCTGCCTGTTCGTGCCCAGTGCGTGTATGTATGGTTATAGAGTGGGGATCTCAACGGTTACTAAGGTATGACTCAGGGACCCTCATGTTTCACCTCTTGAGACCCCCGGAACGGGTCCGATTCTGACCCCAGGGTCACCATTTCCACAAACTTGGTAGAGGACTACTAGGCGATGCTACATACATAATATCTAAGCTGCAGTCCCATTTTTGATTCGGAGAAGATTTTTAAGTGTTTTCCTATATATATTTCTATGTGAAATATGACATGTTTAACCAATTCAGAGGCCATAATTTTGTCAAAATAAATGGAAGATTTATGGGGATTGTTGGATAAGGTACAGAATTTGATGTGAAACATTAATTTAAAATGTTAATACAATAACTTGAGTAGTTTTGAAGTTATAAATATATTGCACAAAAACGTTAAGGTCAAGCCTGGACTGAAGACATGACAATCAAAGGGCCATACTTTTGTCAAAATGCAAGGAAACGTTATGGAGACTGTTGCATCAGGTGCAGAATTTGATGGGAAACATTCCTTAAAGGTTTAATGCAATAGCAGTAAGTTTTGAAGTTATAAATCGTGTGCAAACAACTTTGAGGTGAAGCTGGGGACGCCGACGCCGAGGTGAGTAGGATAGCGCTCCCTATTCTTAGAATAGTCGAGCTAAAAAAAGAATAGAGTCTTAAATACAAATTTAATTGTTCATAAACTGGACCACATACAACAATTCCAGCAGTTTCTATCGTACGCCTCCATTACCGAAAATCCGAGCGTCGTAAACGGTCTTGCCAAAGCAATGCAGGTGATGCGATTCCAATGAGTGAGACGTGTCACATCGGTTGGAAGCGAATCACGTGTCTCTGTAACCAACAAGAACATGTTAACTCATTTTTGGACTAGGGGATTTGCAAGCCCTAGTCCTTAGCAAGCGAAAAAAATCGAGCACGCTAGAAGCCGTAACAGATCGTCACTGACGAAATGTATCACTACGCTAACAGACAGAGCGTCAGCTGTCATTTTGATTGGGTATTCATTCGCATAAAAGTGGTAAACACATCCCACTCACTGTATGCATATTCGTAGGGGCCCTGGCCTTGTGTTGAGAAGAAATAGTTCTCCGGATCAGACAAATACCATCTAAATCGTAAATAAGCTGTGGGAAATGGAAAGAAGCTTGAAGAATGTGAGGTTTAGGCCTATACTTGTTCATACTAAGACAAGAAACAAGATGATATAATTTATCTCGAAATATTACAAACCCCGTTTGGACCCCGTACATCCAGCTTTGCAAACCTGGGATTACGTAGCTCAGTTGCATAATAATGTCGAAAGGACCAATGCTTCCGAGCAGCCTTAAAGAAAGTCTTCGTGAAAATGTTATAATTGCAGAATTTACAAATTGTATTACTACGCTGTAGAAGCGGCATTTCAGACGCAATGGATTAAAATGATCAAGCGTTGATTTCATGACCCGCGATCATTATTAATCGAGTGGAGAAGATATTTTTCGAATCCGACTTTGTACAGATATGAATAATGTTACTCCGAATTAATAAATGATGGAATACATACCACAATAAAAAAATATGTAAACAATAATAAAATTAGATGTATTTTTCCAAAATGGATAACTCATACGGCCCATTTTTCTATCCGTTGCAAGCGTCGGAATTTAATAATTACAATCTGATCCCTTCGAACTCAAGAGGACGCTTTCCGCCCGTTTTGTCAACAGGTCAGTGCAAATGCACTTACATGTACACCATGTACACTCAACAGAACTGTTCAATTTCCAAAGCTCCTAGTCCATCAGTGCTTTCAGCACTTTGATTTTTATTGAAACTGTAGCTGTTAAAATATTGTGTTACCTTTAAGTCTCACACCACAATTAATTTTCCATAGGGTCCCATTGTAATGTTTTTGTTCGTGGCATAGAGATAAAACAGATTGTGCAACATGTATTTATGCTTAAATTCTTCATTGATCCAATATCTGCAATTTAAAACACATTTAACAAATATTTACCAGATTGAACTTTTAATATCATGTTTGCTATCAAAATTTAGACAAAAATACAACCCCGTGGTGATTAGAACCATGATGTGTAAAATGAGGCAGAATTAGCTAAAAATCTTATATCAACATGCATTTTTCTGTGATCTCTTCCTAAAATACTGTAGATTTAGAACCTGGTAAAGATAAATCAATGTATCCTGTAAAATGTAGAAAAGCGAACTTGTTTTTTTTTTATCTATCTCCTTCATCTGTAGGGCACGAGTATTCAAGGGAGATAATAGTGGTGTGAGTCCTTTAGCGTTGATATTAAAACTTGTTACCTTTAACGCTAGCCTTGTTACCTTTAGCGGAAGAGGTGGTTGTTACCTTTAGCGGAGTTTGTTACTCTTTCTTTAGTTGTAATTTAAAATTCTTCTCTTTTTTAGGTTAAGGTTTTGCATGATGATCAATATCTTGGAATTATTTTGAATCGCCTATCATAGTTTGTACTTTTGTTTATTTTCAACACCTGAATCTGCAGCTCTTAATTTAGCCTTAATATGTTTAATATTCAAATTATGAGTGATATTTATGTGTCAATGAATCGAATACTTGAGCATGCTGTCCTCGTATGTGCCATATCATAATTTCGTAGCACATTCCAGTCCCCACCAATAATATAATATAAGAAGTGTTACCAAAGTTTTCGACAACAGCAAAGAAATCCTGAAAAAACACGCAAATTGTCTTCATTTGATCCATACTCTACAGCTAAAGTCGTTCCTTGCGCCTGAATTTAATATTTAACACTATGCACTTTTCAAATGTTTTCAATAAATTCATTGTTACTTTATTATTTAACAACATTGCTGTACCCCTACTTGAGCTTGCGAATGGAGCAACCACAGAGCTAATAACTACAAAAATATCTAAATTTCACGTGGCACAGTGCGAAAATTTCACAAATTATTTCCCAACTTTAAACACACATATTATGAAGAGTTTAATAGATACAAATTTCATTCATGCCAAATACCATCACAAATTTAATTTTCTTTCCAATGATAGTATTTTTCTTTCTCTTACATTTAGATCAAAACAGGAATTTGACGGAAACTTTGACTATGTCAAAACATTGATTTTTAAGAGAAAAGCGAAAAATGATGACATTTTTAACTTTAAACATCTTTTTATACAATTTCTTACTTTCAAAATAAACATAAATTATTATAATACCATTTTGCTATTCACTATGAATCGTTTGAATGTATTCTCATCAAAATCAGTGAATAACTGAGAGAGGAGAGAGAAGGAAAAGATAAGGTGCCACGTAATATTTTGGTTACTTCGTTGGTTAAGATAGGAAGTTTCCTATCTGTTTATTAATACGTTTGTGGAGAAACTGTTTCATAACAGCCTCGTTCAGTCCGCCATTTTTTTATTTCTTTAGTTGAATGTGTATCGACAAGAAAAGTAATGTCACATATATCCCTATATCTTGAACAAAATGTCCCACCATTACTTGATAAGAATACAAACCCCTACAATTCAAACTTCCAAATTTTACATCACTCATAATTTAATAAAATAGTATATGTTAAGATAATATAGTTTGAATATACTTCACGAATGTTGAATCTTGAAAGCTTGGTTTTAAATGACCTCTATCTGTTTTATTAATGACATGTACATTCATAAAGCATTCATTTCTATTGAATGAAACAACACTGTTCGTAATAATGGACACAACACTGTCTGTTTTATTTTATAATATGGCAACATCTCTTTTCCATCTCTTACACTATCTGGCTGTGTTAAACTTATTGATGGATTCAGTAACTATTTCTATAGTAAATATTATTGTTATCAAACATTTAATATGTATTATTATTTTATCCATCTTCAACTATAAATATTAGCATCTCGATTACCAAAAGGGATCCTGATTTTTATTTATTCACACAAACATTTTAAAGGGATCCTGATTTTTATTTATTCACACAAACATTTTAAAGGGATCTTGATTTTTATTTATTCACACAAACAAGGTTTATCAGGGAAGCCATAATGTATAGAAATGAAAAAAGTATGAAAAGAGAAATTTGGAAAACCTCGAACACGATAAATACAAAAAAAAATATTGCAGTCTCGCTTTGATTGAAATTGTTCATGAACGGTAGTGAAAAGTGCTTGCAGTTCACGCCCTCTAGCCCCGATTTCAGTACAAACATTTGAGCCATCCCAAATATGGTATGCATATGACGGTGAACACGGAACCTTCAATGAGGTATTTTCACATGGCCAGCGGCGTATGGTCTCAGTTTCTAACAAAACGCTTTGTTCTAAAGCAGAAAACAAAGGGCGAAATCAACAAAATGGAATTTAGTTTGGAGCAGAGTTTATGAAGCCTACGTATCACAGGCAACAGTCAAACGACTAAATTAAAAAGCAGCCAACATATCCTAAGGGTGATTAAACAATACTCAGAACCTTTAAGGACTGTACTAGTTTAACCACCTATTCGAAATTCATGCAAGAAAACAAAAATATTTGAGAATGTAACACCGATGTCTTTAAATATTGCGTTCAACTGATATTCAACGATCGGAATGAATAACAAGAAACATGTTTAACATTATCATTTATAAATATAGATATAAAATTCGAAAGGAAAAAAGTAGCATTCAAGGACGACAGTCAACCACAAACAAAACAGAAACAAAGAACAAATTTAAAGATGGATAAAAGGCCAAATAATACATCTTAAACACAAAAGGATTGACAATAAGGCTACCGCCTTGGAACGCTCATTGGCAAAAAGGGTGCACCAAACCTCACACTTACCCTACTGTCAATCCAATAAAACGGGACAGTGTAAATAAGGAAAGTTGGAAAATGCAGTTAGAGAATATACTGGTACATTCATATGTATACGTAGTAGAAAATGCCATCAAAAGCTTTGAAAATCATTGGTGTATTGAACAGCATCTAGGATATAGCAGTATGTAATACTTTGAACTTTACTTTTAAGAGGACATGAAAACAAAATAATAAGTCAAGATTTACTAAATGCAACACTTTGTAGATATGTCATATATCTAATTGTAACTTACAATTAACTATATAAATCCTCTCTCTCTCTCTCTCTCTCTCTCTCTCTCTCTCTCTCTCTCTCTCTCTCCGCCCCGCCCCCATCCCACCCCTTCCCTCTCTGCCCACCCAAAACAAAAAAACAACATAAAACAATCAACAACAGTCTCTAAATAGGTCCTTAATATTACAAAGTAAAATATACTTAGCCTACCATCTGCCTTTGTCCTTAACGTCATCCATGTTATCAGAAGACTCACAAACGCAATTTTACGAATAAGATTCGGATATCCAGTCATTGTTCTTGTACATTAGTGTTCCTACAACCTGCACTACAACCGATATAAAATAATGCGAGTAGAAAATAATCATCATACGAGCTTTATACACATCGCGACACAGCTGGTGAGTCGTTTATTGGTTAACTGGCACATAACGATACTGTTCGTTGGATAACGATACTGTTCGTTGGTGGAAAGTATTCAAGTGCGTTACTTGACGTTACTTGGCATAACTTTAATTTGATTTGTTTTATGCAATTTTTCTTCTTCTGTCCAGCATTTTGAAGTTATATTTATTTTATTATGCAATGGTAAAACTGTTCTATTTCCAGAGCTCAAGCAACAAGTGTCTTGTTCCATTGACACCATCAGTTATTTAGCATGAGGCATCTCGAAGACTTTTCCGGGCCTGAGCCTGTATCAGACAACTATCTAGTAACTACACAGAACAAAATTCCTAATTAATCACTTTTGCTTCTTAACTAATTTTCTTATTTTAACATGTTTAATATATTTTAAAATAGTTGTGTGATAAGTATTTTGTTTTGACTAACAGTTATTCCACCACCCCTCCCTCCCCCTCTCCCCCATCTATACGAAAACATGAACTATGCATATATATGTATTTTGGGGTTTCTGTTGTAATTTTCGTCTCACTCTGTTTCGCCTCAAATTACAACAGAAACGCCCCAAAATACATATATATGTAAATCACCATTTTATGGTGATTTACTTGATTTATTAAAAAAAAATTAGAATAGGGGTAGTGAAGAACACAAGTTTAAAATGTTTAATAGTTATCAAATTACACCCCTAAAAATATAAAATGTTTCTTTAATACAAAACAAATTTGTCGATTTGTTATTAAAATTTTACTCAAATTAAAAATTTTCTGACCTTGAATACAAAGGTGGTGGATCATACTCAAACACACTACTAAAACAAAAAATCACGCACTTTTTTGTAAGGTTGCCATTGCTTACTTTCTTCCCTGCTCCACTAGTTCTTTTTTTTGAACTTCACTAATTTCAAGTTTCTTTTGTTTGATGTCCTGTTTCAAATTATAGTATCTTTCCAGTTCATCCAGAACCATCTTAAACTCTTGCTCAGATATTTGTGCATCACTCAACGCTTTTGATATTAACTGCTTTATACTATTAAACTTAGACTCTGCCAAAGTTTTTATTTCATGATGTTTTTGAGCTTTTGCATTAAGCTTGCGTCTGATAAAATTAATACAAACACCTGTAGCTCCACATACTATTGCTGCTATTTCTAAAGGTAACAAAACTGGAACAACAAATCCAATCCCAGCCATAATAACACCTGAAGATATCAAGGTAGTGTCAATTCCATCTGTAATATTAATACCACGTTTATATTTTTTATAAAGTGACTGACGTATATCTCGCTCTGTAATTAACTTTTGTTCAATCTCTGAAATCTTTTGTAATCTATAATTTTGTCCGTCTTCTACTGGCAACTCAGGATATAAACTTGGTGCTGTTGGTTGATTCGGCATTTTTTTATTAATAAATAAAAAATGTAATTAATTCAATTAATAATGATGCCACCGTATTTACAGCGGTAGCGTTGGCAACCTTGCATACAAAGTTAACAACAGAACCAGCACCAATCTCTAAAGGACTATCAAAGTTATCATGATTACGTGGGATGATGTAAAGGACTATCAAAGTTATGCCATAATTTGGTTGTTCAACACCATTGACAGAAACTATTACAGTTACGTCACCAACTAATCGTTCACATGCTAAACCTATTTCCATAATCCGTCCACGGCGTGTCATTACATGCCCCACATTTGTTTCTGCTCCACCATTACCAAATGAGAGTATTCTATTAAACACAAGTGGGCCCTTAGCCTCTGCAAATATTGTTATAATTCCATATTTAAGATTATCAACTCTATCTCTCAAATGATTAAACTGGTTAACAAAAGGCACAATTCGCCTATATAAATTTTGAACATCATTTATCAAAGCCTTTAAGTCTTCTGTTTTTTTAGGTCTTGTTGGTCCAAATATACTCATTGTTTTTTTATAAAAATATTTTTTTTAAATAATTTCTAAAACACAGCTCATAGGCAAACCGTGATTATTTATTTTGTTGCCATACTCATCTCTGACTTCTATTTTCAATTCAGTAATTGCACAATTTGTAAGACAGTGATATTCAGGATAAAAACGTGTATATACAATATCCCCAAACTGCTTATTTACTACAGGTATAACCCCTATAATAGTGCTTGGCGCACCATTGAAATAATTACTACTCGTATTAACTTGTTCCAGATGAACATATAGCTGTTTATAAGGAGTTCAATTAATTGGGTGAATTCCGGCCTGAATACCTTTTAACCATTTTCTGTCCTCGAACCCCAGCATTTTTGAAAGACCGCTTGATATTCGTGTTTCTATTGACGTATCTAAAATGGCTGTAGCACTTTGTGCAAAAATGGTTAGTGTAATATTTTTATTTAAATTGCTAAAATCATTTACCAAGTCTTGAAAGTTATAAAGTCCACCTGGTATACGATAAGCTTTATCTGGGTTTTTTGTCTTTATGACTTCATGATTAATAATATTAAATCAGCCAATAGTGTATGTAAATATTTTTAATCCAACGCGCTTATCTCCATTTTTATTATCGATACACTGTTGTAAGTTAATAGAATTGTCTATGTTTGAAATTGTATGAAACATTTTTTTTAATATATATAAAAAATACAAATAAAAATGATTTCTAAAGAATTCAAATATAACCCAGATGCTCACTATTCAAATACTTTCAGCAAAAAAGTGATAGATATAATAAATCAAAACATAGTCATTACATCAGACGGTAAATGCTTTAAAGCATCATTTTCCAATGTCTTTGAAAAATACAAACTTCCATACGTTAAATCAGATGCTATAGTCCAACGCTGGGGAACAGATTGGATGTTATTTTGGCAGAACCAGTTGAATTTTGCTATTTGGTGTGCGACAACTGGATGTGGCATTGATTTCAACAACCATCTAAAAGCTGATGCCCTGGTTGGTTCGTTATTTCGATTTCATGTCTATTACCACGTCAGAAGAATATTATTTGAGATGAGTGTAGCAATGCCGCAAGACTCAAATTGGAATGCGTTTAATAACACATATAACCGAAACGCATACGAGAGAATATGCAAGGAGTTTAACGTTGACTTAAATTCGGACTGGAGACAGAAACAAAGCTATAATGATGGTCTAGGAACAATTTATAATTACTGGACAAATATTAGTTATCATCCTTTGATAAATACTGTATACGACAACAAAACGATGAGTTTTACAGTTTATGAGAGTGATAAAACATATCACATTGATTACATTGCACAAGGATTTGAGGCTGACAACAGCTGGTCTACTTTTATACTAGATTGTTCATCTGGATTTACAAGGGCAGGAGTAGAAAGAATCAATGACAGCATAAGAACATACTGCTGGGCAATTCTTGGCTCTCAATCACAAACAAGAACAGATATACTTGGAACTGGAACGGCATTTGATGCCCAAAAACAATTTCTAGCAAATGTAGAGGACGCAATAAACAGCCCCATCGACTTGCCCAGTCAAATTTCAAGATATGAAACCACCCTAAAATATGCAAGAAGTAAAGTCAATTTTGTCTATGGAAGTGGATTGTACATGTCTCCGAGTAACATGGAATTAAGAATTGGAACAATACAAGACTACAATAATGAAATTGTAATAGCAACCGATGCACAAGCATTAGGATTGAATAATGATGTAAATGTAAAACCAGTGCCACCACAAAATATTCAACCTTTTCAAGGCACCACAACAAAGAATTTTTTACCAGAACATTCTGACTTTGATAAATTAATACATAAAACTGTGGAACATAACCCACCAGAAATACAAAAAATAGCGATTGAACACGAAAATAACAAAACAACTATAATTGTTGGTACCATAGTAATAGGTCTTGCTGCATTACTTATCTACGAGATTTACCCGGAAACAAACACAAGCAAAGCCCATAGATTGTTACCAAGCCAATTAATAACATTACCTGTTGCAGATAAAAGCCATGATACTATTGCACCAATAACTCCTGGAAGTTCTGCAGCAGCTTTACCAGCTAGGTTGGCAAGAAGTTTACCAAGATTAAGTAGGTTTTTTTTTTATCCAGTCTTTTACACTTGATGGATCAGGCTTTGGAGTTGGAGTTGGCGCAGCACTTGATGTGGGAATAATAGAATTAATTATCACCCCAAGAATCATACAAAATGCAGTTAAAATACTAACAATAGTAATACCTTGCTCCCTGAACAAGGTTTTGATCCTCTCACCAAGAGTTGTATCCTCGTTTAACATTTTGTTTATTGTCTCTTTTATCATGCTTTCTTGGTTACGAAAAGCTTCTCTGTTTTCATTAATGACATCCATTCTTGCACCTCTCTCATTTTCAAGGTCTTTGATGCGATCGCTAATTCTCTTTATCTGGAATTCATCATTATCAGTCTTAGCTTGTTCTAACTTTTGTTTTTCTCTTGTTATGTCTTTATCAAGTTGTGTGAGTTTTGCCACGTTATTGGTGAGTTCTTCCTTGACAGTTGTCATCGCTTTTACTATTCCATCCATTTCACGCTTGTCTATATTTGTTTGTGTTTTAGCATCAGGACGCTTGTCTATATTTGTTTGTGTTTCAGCATCAGGACGCTCAATCACCTCCCAGTCATGGAGTGCACTTTCTATTGACTGTGTTGTGTTATCCACAACACTTGATAAATCTTGTAATGGAATAGCATTCACATTATCTGGTAAATCGTTTCTTGTGCTCTCCAACCTTTGTTGAGTTTCCTGTGATACTTTTGTTTTACTGTCATACTCCGGTAAATTTAAAAATTGTCTTACCGCCCTTGTTCTCCCAGAGCCAATAACCCTGTTATATTCATTTACCAAAGAACCAAGAGAAAGAAATGTAAAAGAACCTTGCTTGGCAGTTATTCTTATTTTTGTATCACCAACAATCCAGTGTAATGTTTTACCATTAGCTGATACTTTAAACTGGTCATAATCCATTTTGTCCGGTGTCATCTTATATCGTTTTTCTATTCCATTATAAAAGGATTTTACAAAAAAATTCTTGTATATTTCAAGTGTGGATTCTGCCAGCTCTCCCCAAAGGTCAGCAAGATGGTCGCTTTGATTAAGAAGATTTCTTTGAACAGTTCATTAGGCACCATTGGTAAATCATCATCATAATATTCATCATAATCATCTGGATCAAACGTAGGATTGTCAAATTCAAATCCTCCTTCAGCCATTGTTTATTTTATTTAATTTTAAAAAATATATTTAAAAAATAAAAACAATGTCGGCTTTCGGAAACAAACTCAACTCTCATAGAAAACTAAGAGAACCTCATGGTGCCAAGGGCATCCGCACAAGTGTAGTAATAACTAATAATCCATCAACAATAGATCAAAACCAGCAACTACTTGTGAGATTTCCAAATCTAAGTACTAATGATGTAATAGTTCCTCGTACTGTTCGTCTTGCCTTTGAAATAGAACTTAAAAGCACAACAGACCCCAACACTACTCTATACCAGAATCTGGGTAGAGCAATTGTGAAAAAAATGACAATAAGAATAAGTGGCAATGAAGTCATGTCAATAGATGACAGTGATATATATCATTGTTATGTAGATTTATGGAAAAGCCCTACCGAACGATTAAACACAGCTTACCAAGGTATTGGTAAAGCAAACATGCTAAAACATAGAGTTGGTGCGGGAGATAAATCCTCAGACACCGAAGATGAAGCTATAGCAGCAGCTTATGGAAATAAATTTTGTATTCCACTGGACTTTGAAATGTTAGAAAGTCATATGCCATTTTATCAAGCGGGGCTTGGCGATAGGTTAGAATATGAATTAACGTTTAACGATTATAACAAAGTTATCAAAAGCACTGATGCTGATGCATCTTATGTAATAAAAAATATCTGCTTGGAATTTGATACAGTTAGTGATGTTGAATTAGCCAGACAAATAAGACAGCAAACCAATGGTAAGATGTCATTTATGTATGATCGTATCTTGCGACATAGAAAAATAATAGCCAACAAATCTGAAACCCTTTGGAACATCAACATTAATGTACCAGCACGGAGCATGAAAGGTATTTAATGCTGTTTGAAGACCCAGAAAGAACAGACACAGAAACCTATTACAACCCAAAGATGAAAAGGTTGAAATGACAATAGAAGGCGTGCCAAATCAGTTGTATAGTCAGGGCATGAGGGCATATCAACATTGGGATGAAATCAACAAATATTTTGCCTTGACCTCAAAAAGAAACAAAGAGACAGAAATAGTAGCGAGGGACTTATACTTTACCAATGTTTCTCTTGAGACCTATCTAACAAAATCATATCCTTTGTGGCTTGACCTTAGAACATGTGATGACAATTTATTACACGGCAGTGGAAGAAGAATAGAAAACGGCAGTGAAGGTATAACGATACTAATAAATAAAAAAGGCAGATGCAGATCAAACTTTAAATATTTATATATATATATAATACAAGATGCGCAAATCAATTTCGAAGATGGAAGATTCAAAGAAGCAGGATACTAGTTTGCAACAAAAATATCCTAAATATTCACACAGTGCCATTATCTGTGGTCAGACAGGCTGCGGCAAAACAGAGTTTGTTCTTGACATACTTGAACAAGAGTATGTTGGAGTTTTTGAACATATAATTATATTGTGTCCAACCATAGAGTGGAACGAGGCTTATAAAAATAGATCCTGGATAGGAGATGTGAAAAACCCGAGAGATAAAAAAAAAAAAATTGTCAATCCCGTTAGCAAAGGCAAAGAAATGTTACAAGAACTGTTGCGTTTATTTTTCAACCAATATGCTGGCAAGCCCACACTATACATCATTGATGATTGCTCCGCCACAAAAGATTAACAAAGAAAAAAGATATGTTATCAGAGTTGGCATTCTCTGGTCGTCACGCCAAACAATCAGTGTGGGTTATTTCACAGAGATATAATTCTGTATTGAAAGATTTGCGGGAGCAAGCACAATGGTTGTGTATGTTTTACACCAAGGACAGAGATAGTTTTGAAAATTGTTTGAGAGAAAATGATGTTATTCCGACGCTGGAAGAGAGAACCAGAATAAGAAAAGCTTTAGCTAAGACTAAATATTCCAAGTTAATTTTGAGGACTGACCAACCAACTGGTTATTGGGTTGAATAATTTTTAACAGCAATGCTATTTTTTTAACAGCATTGCTTTGTTGTTAATAGTAATACTAACAGCAAAGTAGCAATGTTAATAGCAATGCTTGCAGCAAATTAACAATGCTAATAAAAAAATAGCAATATTAATAACAATGCTATTAACAATACTAACAATTACTAGTTGCATGAATATCGCAGCTGGTTGTTTTGTATTTTATATTTATTTCAAGATAAAAAATAAGATTACTAATATAAAAATGAATGCGGAAGAACTATTACAAGATATATCAGAAGGTTTCACAGAACGTGATGAATCAAAGCAACAAGAAACAAAAAAAGAAAGATTATCAGCCATAGTGGCGGGCGGTGGTAGCCGTCAATATTTGGGTAAAGACATACAACTCACGAGTATAGATGGCATTCCCCCGGATGAATTAACAAACTTTACTGCAGATAAGAAGCAAGGCTTGGGGCAAGCATGACTAAGACTTTATGCAATTCTTTTATTAACTTGTATGTGATGGGAGTATCAAAATATTTTAATGTAACCAATCCACCAAAGCTGATAGAAGATTTGGAGGAAGACCCATTTATTAATCATGCTTTGACAAGTGCTTGTTGTGAGTTGTATTACAGGTATGGAATGTGCTTAGCACCATTTACAGCAATACTAACAACTGTTAGACATATTGATTTTAATAAAAATAAAAATATAGATAATATAAATGGAGAACCAAGAGAGTAAGTTATACCTGTTGTTACACAACCTATTGAACAACAAAAAGTAAACAATCCAAAACGAATAGAGGCTGGGAAAAAAGGAGCAGCGGCAAGAAAGGCAAAGCGTTTGCTTCAAGATGCTGCAAAGCAAGATGCTGCAAAGCAAGATGAAATAACAAAAATAACAATAGGTGAAGAAGAACCAAAAAAAATCAAAATAAACGTATACAAAAATTATATTCCACCGTGTCTGGTTTTATTAGGTATTGCTGGGTTGGGTTTGTATATTTATAACAAGAAATCTGCTACGCAACCTGTAGCTGTGCAACCTGTTCATGTTGCACCAAAAGACCCGTTTGATTTTTAATAATTTATTTTAAAAAAATAATCATATAAAAAAAATGGCAGCAAGTATTGACGGAAAACAAATTGTAAATATGATGTATCACGCTGGAGTGGAAACACTTTTAACTGTTGGATATTCTGAGATTGGCAGAAAACTACTAAAAGGACCAGCCCCTAAAGTGGATTTTAATATGGTAGATGTTGGGATGCTGTCTGTGGATATAATGTTAGCAATGGCTACAAAGGATATGCTGATTAAGCAAGGTATTATTCCTGCGGATATTATGAAATAATTTTAAAAAATATATATAAAAAAATGGCAAGTGCAGTAGTAATGATGATAGGTGGCGCATTAACAAATGCATTGGCATTTAGCGGTTCCAATTATTTCTTTTCAAAAATGGGAAGTCATTCAGATGAGGAAGACAACGGCATGACAACGCCGTAGAACAATTAAACGCAGCACAAGCGGAGTGGAATAAAAAAAGAACAGAGAGGTTAGATTTTATTAATAAGCAACTGCAAAAAGAGCATCATGCAAAGCAGACTTTTGATGATGTAGACCAAGCTATGAAGCAGTATTATTATATAACTGGCAAACATTTTCTTTTGGAACAGGAGCCCAAGTTAAGTAACTTTTATACACCATCTCCGGATCAACAGAATAGAGAAATTACGTTTATTGTGGTGGGCATGGCTGCAACTGGATTTGTGGCGTACAAATTGATTTTATAAAAAAAATAGTTTAAAACTACAATTACTTTAGATTTGGAATGACTAAGTATGTTTACTTTGAAAAGACTAAGTCATATGCATGATACCTATTTTTTTTTTTTTTTTTACATGGTTTCAATCCAAGTGGTCGCATATAATATGGTGGTTTAGCACTTTTCTCTAATTTATTTTTGAGATGATCAGGCGCCCATACTTCACCATTGTCTAATAATGTCAATACCATGGATGGACCATATTCGGTATCTACTATTTTTGTATCTGTAATTTTGTATATTTTATCTATTTCCAAGTCTGTCCATTTCTTTGTGCTATATTGATTTTGCTCTTCAAGCAGTTCATCAAATTGTGCAGTTGTGATATCCATTTTTTTATAGTTATATAAAGTTTAATCTTTAGTAGAAAAAATGGAAAAGATTTATTACAGCCCAAAAGGATTTTGGAGAGGTTACACAGCAGTTAAAAAATTAGCAAAAGAGGCTGGTGTCAGTGAAAAAAAGGCATTAAATTTTTTAAAGAAACAAGCTGTGTGGCAGATTTATTTACCCGCTCCAAAGAAAATAGTTAGACCCAGATTTGATGTTTCTGCTAAGAATGGAGTGCATTAAGCTGATTTGTTATTTTTACCGCATGATACTTTTGGCTTTGGTCGTGGCCGCAAAACATATAAATATGCGTTGACTGTTGTTGATATTGCAAGTAGATACAAAGAAGCAGAGCCACTGACTTGCAAGGATAGTAAAGAAGATGCTAAAGCATTTGAAAAAATATACAGTCGGCATTTGAAATATCCAAAATTATTACAAGTGGATCCAGGCAGAGAATTTATGGGTGCAGTATCACAGTTGATGGCAAAACATAAAGTAAATATCAGACGAGGCAGAACAGAAATACACAGAGACCAAGCTTTAGTGGAAAGATTTAACAGAACATTAGCTGAAAGATTGTTTGGCTATCAGTATGCTAAGGAAATAGATTCGCAAAAACGTAATAGAGAATGGGTAAAGAGATTACCAGAAGTTGTTAAAGCCATAAATGCGGAGACAAAAAAGCCCCCTCCTGTTGAAACAAAAATATTAAAAGATGATCCTATTTGTATGAATGCAAGTGTAAGATATTTATATCAACCCGGGGAACAAGAAGGTGGAAGACGCAGAGCAACTGATCCAATGTGGAGTGTAAATATTTACAAGATTAAAAGTTATATGGTGACGCAAGGTATAAGAGTTTATTATTTGAAATTACCAGCGCCACAAAGAGGATTTGTCAAATAAGAATTACTTATTGTTCCTGCTGATACCCAAATTCATAAGTTTTTATAGAAACCATGTGCATCAGAACGTAGCATATTCATTTTATGGGTGTATTTTTTCTTGTTAAACAATGCATCCTTGTAGTTTTCAAAGTTTATGTGTTTTTTGACTACATATTCTTTTACACCCTTTGCATTCTTAATAATCTGCTCATCCGCTCTCAAAATAGAATATAGTTTGGGTCTTAATCCAACATACTCAGCTATAGCAACACTAGCAGATTCGTCTTTCATTTTACCTACTTTTTTGTTTGTATCATCACGCATTGGGTGATTTTCAGAATAATTACTTAGATCATACTCATCTTTTATTTCAGCCATGTCTTTGTATGCATCATCTGTTTTGATGTCTACCAGTAGGCTGTCAGTGTCTGTGTATAATAAACTACATTTATCCCCATATTTTTTCTTTAGAGTATTATAGTACCAATTATACATCATATACTTTGATAAATCCAATACTGACATTCCAACATAAATTGGTTTGTTTAATGTTAATTTTGTTTTGTTCACATGTATTGCTGACAATTCATCTGAAAATTTTATACGCCTGTTAAAGTTGGGTTTGGCTATTATTTTTCTTATTTTTTCATTTTCAGAGCCGTCAGTTCTGACTAGTTTTATATCAGTCCGCTTGCGTAGATTTGTTTTCCTCGTTAGGGTTATAATCAGCCACATAGGGATTGTTTGCTTTGGCATATCGTTTTGATACCATACTAATTCCACCACGCATACCTTTTTCTATAAATAAGTGCATGTCAATGTCTGTCAAAAGTTCTAATTCTATTTTTGAATGTTTAAGTAAAGCATCCCAAGATAATCCAGGTGCTGTATAGTAATGTAAAGCATCAAGTTTATATGCATTCATACATGTTTTTCTAAAAGTTTGAAACACATCTGCTAACAGAGTTACATCAGTTTTTAGATATAAATCATGATAGTCTCCAAGAGTTTTACAGTTAAACTCTTCCCATATTTTTTGAGCGTATTCGTAATCTTTGGAACTTATACTTTCATCTGAGAGACTACTGTAAAACTTTTCTATAGGCGGTAATTGCGTTTCCTTGAATCTTTCCATACTGTCCATATATTCGTATGGATAAACACCTTTTCGTAAAAGTTCAGGCTTTAGATATAAATTATGATAGTCTTCAAGAGTTTTACAGTTAAACTCTTTCCATAGTTTTTGAGCATATTCATAATCTTTGTAATCTTTGTCTTTGAGCTTTTTACTTGAACTGTAAAACTTTTCTATAGGTGGTAATTTCGTTTCCTTAAATCTTTTCACACTGTCCATATATTCCTGCGGGTAAATACCTTTCCGCAGAGGTAAATTTGTTTGTCTAAACTGATTTTTAGTAATTTCAAAATCAGATGTGCCTGTTGCATCAACCAATTTTTCCAGAGACGAAGCCATAAACTGAAAGCTATCCAAAAATCTAAGTTGTCCGGCACTAAATGAAATATACCTTTCAGCGTTGTTTGGAATGCATGTAATATTACCTGTCATTTTATGTATTTTTTGCATTATAAGATGACAATCATATCCTTTGAGGTTGTGAAATACAATAGGGATGATTGTTTTATTTGGTTTTATTTTCAGTTTCAGGTTACAGTTTGTATGTGCTGCACCTCTGTATTCTCCTGTAAAATGACAGTGGTCTCTTACTTTACAGTTTTTGCCACATTTCCTACCTATTTCATTCTCGCATATCCAGCAGTGTGTTGCTTTTTGATGATCTTTCTCATTTTGCTGCGTCATGATTAATGGTTTTGGGTGAGCAAATATATTATTAATGTTGCTCTTCTCACATTCTAAGTGATTTAAAAGCTTTTCAACAACATCTTCACCTCTATAAATAACAGGTTCTTCAGCTTTGCCATCATATCTGACTACCTGGTATCCAAAACCACAAGCTTCGTGTACATTTGTGATTTCAGATTTCTTTCCAAATTTGATTGATTGCGGTTTGATTATACTTTCAAAATCAGCATATATTGCATAAGGCACAGGCATCTGATTTTGATGACTTTTAAATTTTACAGTATTTTTACCTTCTTGCGGCATTTCTATTCTGCAAGAATTTTTGTTGATACCATCACAGTCTTCTTTGTGTTTGGTAAGTAGTCCTTTTCCAGAATAGCCGTGAAGGCAACGATCGCAGAAGTAAGTTTGACCATGGTGTTTGTTTTGGTCCCAGAGTAGTCTATTCAGATTTTTAATCCAGCAATAGTGATATTTTGTTGTTAATTTTTTTGGTTTGTTGGAATAATCATCAGGGTTATAGTTGTCATCTATAATTCCTTTTTCATTATTTGGATCGTCTTCGTTCTCTGATTCAACCTCAGTGTCTTCAGATATTAAGATCAAATTAATTCGTTCAATATCTTTTGGTTGTTCTGATATTTTATATGGAAAAACAGATACCTTTTTATTTTTTCCTGTTATGGTATATCCATAAACATTAATAGCAAGGTTGTTTTGTTTCTCTACTTTGGAAATTTGAGAAATTGGAGTGGAAAATCAATACCATCCATATTCAACTTACCCATGTGTTTGTTATAACTAGATATCCTAGTTGGATTATTTTTATTAGGCCACAAAGCAGAAACCAATGCCACTTCCAAGCACTTATTATCTTCATTATTGATATTAATTATTGCTTTTTTATCAGATACTGCTTTAGACAAAGGAATATATGAAGAACCTTTTAACGGCCCGTACTTTGCAATATTTAAGTAAAACGTAACACAGTAATCAATCTCCAATCCTGATGCTGTGTTTGTAAATCTTTCAAGGCTCTCTTGTATATTTGCAGATGATTTATCGTAAGACTCATTTATTTTTTCAGAGTTTAAGATTGCATTTTGTTCGCTGTGTAATACTGCTGTAGTGTATTTTTTGGTATCACCATCATCTTTGAATAAATTTACAGTGAGACCTAATTGAAACTTTAATCCATTCATCTTTGTCAGCTCTTTGCTTATTTGTTTTGTGATAATGGATTTTTTATCACGAAATAGTTTTTGAGGGTCTTTGTATTTCTCGGCAGATATCTCGTATGCTTTGAAATAGCCACACATTGGTTTGTCAACCAGTTTTAATTTTCTATCTTGAAAAACTTGTTTTAGTTCATTTATAACATTTTCTTGTAATTTGGTATATTTTTGCTTTTCTCGTTTACGTTGTTTTTTAGCACGTCGTCTTTTAGTAAATTTTCTAATGTTTGAGATTTAACCTCTGAAGTTTTCTTTTAAACTTCACGGGGTTTGATTGTAGTACGAGGGGTTGGAATTGGTTTTACAACTCGTGGAGCTGGAATTGGTTTTACAACTCGTGGTGCTGGAATTGGTTTACTTTTCAATGCCTCGGGTGGTTGAATAGCCATAAGACTATGTTCTAGTGTTTCTTTGCTTATCACTCCTGTATCAAACAGGCGTATTAAATTTCTTATAGTCTCTTCGTTTTTTTCCATTCTCTTTATTTGTTATATATTTAAAAAAAAAAAAAATAATATAAAAATAATTATATACAAAATAGACAATGGAAATCAATGTTTGTAAATTTCTTAAAATTGGATCACATAATCCATGTACAAATAAGCCTACAAAAGATTCTAATTATTGCAGTTTGCATAAATATAGATTAAAAACAAGTCATGCATTACCGTGTCTAATATGTAAAAAAGGCACTTATGCAAAATATCAAGTGTGTGTTGGTTGCGGTGCAGCTTCAATTAGAAAAATGAACGAATATTGGAGGTTAAAGTCGTATAACGCTGAGTGTCTCAGATTTAGACGTATTAAGGTTTAAATTATATTTTGATAACTTATAAAAATATTTAAACTTGCAATCTTCACTACCCCTATTCTAAAAAAGTTTTAATAAATCAAGTAAATCACCATAAAATGGTGATTTACTTATATATGTATTTTGGGGCGTTTCTGTTGTAATTTGAGGCGAAACAGAGTGAGACGAAAATTACAACAGAAACCCCAAAATACATATATATTATGCTGATAAAAGATATGAACTTTAAATTGGTAGGAAATAATATTCAACAAAATAAAAGGTTGACCCATTTATTGCAGATGTTCCATCTGTTCAACTGTATCTCTAATCAAGCGTGAATTACACAAAAACAATGAGAATATTATCGACATTTCCTTAGGTGGGTACTTATGAATTTTGACTACAGTAGTTTATCCTGTTATTAAATGAATTATGGATATCCATATATGAATTATTAATATGTTGTTATATTTGCACGTTTCGAAGATAAAACAGGATGTACTGTGGTCCGTCAGTGGAGTTTGCTCGTGACGACGTTTAGGTTTCTATCTTTGGTAAAACCAATAAACACGCCTTCTTGAGTGGGTTCCTTTGGAAGATGAGACTAAACGGTGAGCTGTAAACAATAAATAAACATAATCAGAGCTACTATATGTATTCCTAATTGAACTGAATTTGGTTTTAAGGCGCACCAACACATGCAAGGTTATATGGCGCCTAACGGGAATGAACATGCCAGGCTCATCCTCTATATAAATCGAGATAACATATGGAGAATGGGCCTAGAACCTTCTCACCTGCAGAACTGCAGAGTTAATACAAATTCTATAGTAGACACTCCATTTACTCTCGAGCTACTTCTATTGTTTTTCTGCCACTGCCCAGTGATATGAGCGAGATGGCACCTGAAACAATGCAGGGTTAAAGATGAAGACCTTTAATGAGCATGAAAAAAAAGAAGATAAAATGAACATAAATTTGTGGGTGCGGGTGGAGGAGGGGGTTCTACCCCTCGGCCTACCCCTCTAACGGGATCTGCAGTGGCCCTATTCTTTGCCGGGGAACCACACGGGGCACATGTATTCCTAACTTCTGTGTCGATGTCCAAATGGTAAATACAATCAAGCAGTATAACGACATCATTTTAGTAAAACATTAATATTGCGATAACTCAATGCATACACAGAGGATATGTGTTGTTTTGGAGTAAATAACAGATGTTTATTTTATGACAAGCAATAGAATATTGTATTACAGAGGTGATATTAAAGTGCTATTTCACACAGCCGTAAATGCCATTTTCAATGTGAAAAACAACTTCTTTTAGAAGAGTACTGTTAAATTACATTTTCAACGTGGACATGGTCTTACAATTGCCACTGGTTTCATGCCAGAAAGGGTATCGAAAAGTCCGTATGCTCGTGGGAGAGGGACAAAAGAAGTGCAAGATAGAGTGGATCTGAAGATAATGGTTCTAACGGCACTCTATCACTTATGACCAAGTAACATTGGTCCCGTGGCATTACTGGGAACAATGGACATACAATCTGCGTTTAAACGGTTGAAAATCAATTTCATAGCTTTTGAGTTGTTATAAAATATTTTATAGTTGTAATCAATATCATAGTGAGCAAATATGCTTTTATATTGTGCTTTAATTTCTGTATTTGCTTTACCTTCACAGGGATAAATTACAGGGTCAAACATTTTTTTGTTTAGATAAATTTGTCAGGTGTTTTTCATTTTAGCAATTTATTTCAGTAAACAGTTTTGCCGAAAATACAGTCTAAGAGATCATGATTTATGTAAAGCCACTTGGTTTACAGCGGGATTTCGTTGTATCTCAAGAGTTTGTGGGAAAATATTTAATCGTGTGTTGCTGATCATGGAAAGTCAACCAGGATCAGAATGTGTAAGGCGAAGACGCAGACTGCGAGTGTAGTAGCCAACTGGGATCGCAAATTTGTGGCTAAATGAACAGATGTCATAACGCTAAGGGAACAGGGCTCATTTTTAAACAATTTATTATGGCTTTTAATTCCATTAAAAACTACATCAACAACAACATATAACAAAAACAAAGAACATACACTATTTCTATTCACTTTATAGAAATATGCACTTTCTACAGTGGGTGTCGGCAACTGGCCTAGAATTAAAGTCAATTGAATTGAATTGGGTTTTAAGGCGCACCAACACATGTAAGGTTATATGACGCTTACAGGAATGAATTAAAGTGAACCATATTGAATTTCTTAGTGTGTGAAATGTGGTGCTTTTTTTGTTGTCGCAGTTATAACAAACCGGTATAAATTGTCACTTTTTACACTTGGAGTATGCAAATGCATGAATGTTGGTTAATGAATATACTAACTAAACACCAGGAGTCTGAAAATGGCTGAAAACGGTATATACTACCCGTTATGTTATTTTACACCAAGAGTGTGAGTATGTCGATGAGCATGTAATTAACATGTCGTCAGTACTTAGATATCCCCGCCCTAGTGTTTATTTCAAAGTATATTGACAATAGGTTATAATACAACTGCATGTGCTTTATTATTGACAAATGGCGGCGTGTTGATTGCAGGTCTATGCTATTGTTCTTTTGTCAAATTGATGATAGATATATGTCACAGTTTGTTTTGCTTATTGCATATAGTTTTTATTTTACTTACTGCTGTGTCTGCTGCTGCTATAACAGTATAATGTCCTAAATTGTTTCGTCTAGCAGTCAGCTTTACACATTTATTCTGTTTGCGTACACTGATCTTTTCATTCAGTGGCTGTTGTTTTTATACAGAGTGGTGGCTGATGGTGTTTTAATTATAATTAGATCTCTGTGTTATAGGTTATTTTACGCCATACCTTGTCACCATCACGATGTCGAAAGGCCAATCAACAATGTTCCTATGTCGAATAACTGGCTATCGGACATGCGGTTGCGAGACGTACCATAGAGACCTTCAGTCGTTGGTATCATATGTTAAGCTCTCCGTTTACAATTTGCTAGTATAAATGATAGCCATGAACAAACATTTAGACCTGGTTTATGAATTAAGTTAATTGCAGACCAGACTCGTACTATGAAAGCCAAAGAGAATTTGTCGCACGGAACTGTATACATTTGGGCTCCTGCCGTTTTTGATCGAAGAGTTTATGGACATTTAGTTTTCTAATAGGCCTATAACACTTATTTTGTGTTGAATTTGGAAATATATATTGAACTGCTTAATTTCTTGCCAATGCATGTATAAAGTGGCATTTCATTGTTCAGGAACAAGGAAGTAGATGATGCTTTGTTGCCTGGTACTTTGTATTTCTATTAAGGATGATAAATAGTGGGGCCTGCCCCCACATTATTTTAACTTGGGGCTTTTAAATTAATCCTAACGAAGCAAAAGTCGATGTTTTTATGTTAAATATTGAAATCTTATAAAAGTTCATTTGTTTGTTGTTTTTAAGACAATGCTGTATTGGGATGATGTACACTTATTTTATCAAGGCAAGCATTGTTTGTGAATGGTTTACAACAAGGAATTCAATGTTTATAAGTTAAATTGAAGCAATTATACATTCAACCTTTAAGCTTGGCTGTGGCTTGGCAATCGTATAGATAATTTTTATATTTACCCTATTTGGGTTATATTAGCTCTCCGTAGCTATTTTATCGCAACAAACTGGTGTTGAGCCTTTTTGTAACTTTTATAAATTATTTATAAATTATGACATGACACAATCGCTTCATTGGTTGAAGTATGTCTGTTATACCTCTTTGGAGGTTTTTGTTTGTGCTTTTTGTAGCTTTTTGTATATGACATGACACAATCGCTTCATTGGTTGAAGTATGTCTGTTATACCTCTTTGGAGGTTTGTTGGTTGATTTTTAAAGTTTTTTGATTTTGTTTATGCATATGACATAACACAATCGCCTTATTGGTTGAAGTACGTCTGTTATACCCCTTTGTAGGTATTTATTATCTAAGCTGTGTTCCGCTTCCCCCATGTTTGGCGGTGCCACGCGGCGTGTGGCATGACACAATCGCTTCATTGGTTGAAGTATGTCTGTTATACCTCTTTGGAGTTTTTTTTGGTTGATTTTTTGATTTTGTATATGACATGACATAATCGCTTCATTGGTTGAAGTACGTCTGTCATTTTTTTATTATCTAAGCTGTGTTCCGTTCCCCCCATGTTTGGCGGTGCCACGCGGCATGTGGCATACACATGCCGAGTGTGGCGGTATTTCGCGGACACAGCATAGTGTACTTTGAACTTTGTTATTTTCTATGCAAGAAGTTTTTAATTTTAAGACTTGTCTTCGTGAACATCTGTTCCCAGGGTTTACACTGTACAGTATTCTAAGAACTTTGTTATTTTCTATGCAAGAAGTTTTTAATTTTAAGACTTGCCTTTGTAAACATCTGTTCCCAGGGTTTACACTGTAAAGTGGTCAGTTACAATTTAAAATTAGTTTGGACTATGAACATTGGATTTACCTGAAATGTTCCAATTTGATTAACTACACATTTTATTTTACACTATATATTGTTGAAGCCATGGCCAGCTTATTCCAATAAATATAAACTAGTAACATTTTGTTTTATTTGTAACCCATCTTAAATAATGTTAAATGACAAGGTAAATAACTGCGTAACTGCTTGTCATAAAAGTCAACAAGGAACTTGTATCAAGATTTCAATACCTAAAAAAAATTAAAAAAATATTGGTTCGGCGGTTTTATTCCAAATGGTTTATGAATAATTCAACAACATATACATATGGAATTAAAGGTGCGTTTTCAGTAACCGTCAGTATATATGCATAGAGAATACGATACAAAAGTTTCGCAAGGAACCTTCAAAATTATAAGAATTTCAACTTGGCTTATTGTATGTATTGGAGCTGAGATGATTTGAGATGTTAAGTCCATTAACTATCTTGCTCGTTGAGAGGGAAGGAACAACAACTTTAGATTTGCATACATACTGATATTGCTCAGTTTATTTACGTATCATACATACTGTATGTTATTATCGAAATATCACATTCATGACAAGGTGTCACACTGAGGATATGATTATTGCCCGAGGTGAAGCCGATGGTGATAATACATTTCCGAATGTTGAACATTATTACTATCACTCTCTCATGAATGTGATATTTATTTAATTATACGGAAATCCCCTCAGGTCACTTAAGTTGCTTTATGATTACGGGCCCAGGCCTGTCCCGTCGTGCCGTTTCGCGTCCAGTCCTGTCCGTCGTGTCGTGTCGCGTCCAGTCTTGTGCCGTCGCGTTTTAGGAAACTCACATCTCAGAAATCGCTCGACAAATTCAGTGAAACTTAGAACATGTATTCTGTGTCCAGTTTAGTAGAGCTATATACCGCCAGAAACCAGATAAGGCAATTCCTGACAAATTTCAGGCAATCTCTGTTGGAGCTAAATCTCACAATGAAATAAAACATTTAAAATCGACGACCAGGAAATAAAATGTGAGGATGAAGTAAAACTCCTTGGTGTTGAACCAGACTATCTACTTTATTTTGACAAATTGTCAATATGTGTAAGAAAGCAGCTAAACAGCTAAATGTTTTACAAATAATTCTGCAAAGGTGATCCCTTGGAAGCAACAAACACAAACAAGAGAGAAAAGTAGCAGCCTCGGTTTTATTGAGTCTGTTCATGGGAGGTAATTATAAGATGCAACACCTCTCACGCCTCCTAGCACCGGCTTAAGCGATATTCTACTTTAGAGCAACACAGAATGAGCTTGATGATTCTTAACAATAAAGACTAAGCTAATTAGTTTTAAGTCTTTTATAAGATCCTCCCACTGGTTTGGCATTTTTAAAGTAAAAGCAACTTTGATAAACTTGAAAAACTCCAACTGAGGGCGCTGAGAATAGTTTTCAGTGATTACAATGCGACATATGAGAATTTACTGGGTCGAATTCAAATGTCCACTCTTCATGTAAGTAGATTAAAATGCATTGCTACAGAAACTTATAAATGTATACATAAACTCTCTCCACAATATATTCAACATCTTGTAACTTTAAAAAATTCAAATTATTATTTCAGATATTAAAACATACTTGAGACGCTCCAAATACGATAAAATATCATTTCGTTTGGAGGCGGTCCGTGTGTGTATGATATCCGATCCTCCAAGGATTACAAAAAATTTGCTAGAATGATCTGCACCTGGACCGGTGTCACGTGAGATCCACACGCACTTCGAAAAGTCCATAATGCGTGTTAATCTCACGTGTGAATCTCATGAACCCCGCGTGAGATCCACATGCGTGGTTTTGTCCACGCGTGTGGATCTCACGTGACACAACCTAAATGTAAGTGTGTCATGTGTGCCTAATGTTGATATGGTTGTTCTTGAAACTCATATTTGTCTCATGGTGGTATAGCTTGTGTGTTGGCTAACCATGGAATAAATATGAGTTTGCTTGTTTTTATGTTGGTGTATATATAACTATAGAATTTTATGAGTTTTAATATTCCCTCGTTTCTTACTGTGTTTCTTAATTTTCATAAATTAATGTGCTGCTATGTTTGATGTGCTATTTCTTTTGCCAGTGTGGCTGCATTCACATGCCAACTGATATGTTGTTAAGTTTTAATTATTGTCTCATAATGCTTATGTGTTATGTATTGCCTACGTGGCTGCATGCACATGCCAACTGATATGTTGTTAAGTTTTAATTATTGTCTCATTTTGATTATGTGTTATGTATTGCCTACGTGGTTGCATGCTTATTTTTCCAGTTTGTCTGTCTTAATACTTAAAATAGTATTAACATACTCAATAAAAATACTATGAGTGAATTAAATGTGCTTTTATTGTGTATGTAAATTGTTTTAAATGTGCTTTAAATGAAACTGCTATTTTAGTTTTAGTGTAATGAAGATGTGCTAAATGTAAATGTATATGTGCTTATGCTCTATTTGTTGACAGTTTTCTATGTTTAATGCAAATGTGCTTCGAATAAAAAAAAATATGTGTATGATTAAATATGCTTAAAATGTGTTAACATGTAGATCCTGCTTCGAATGTGTGTATCCTTGTCTAATTATGATTTTATCTGGGCTCTTGTAATAACAGTATAATAACTCCGATTGTATGTTTTAAATAACATGTGATATATAAAATGTATGTTTTAAATGACATGACGTGACATATATAAAGTTTAACCCCATGCTTTTTCTGTTTTAGTTGCTATATTATATGTTTTTATGTTTACATAATTATGTTCTGTCGGAAAACAGCTCATAGAGCTAATGTTATATTTGTTTGTAAAAACCGACCTAAAATAAATATTATTGTATCTTGTACTTTTTCGTGATTAAGAAAAGTGTGTACAATTGTATATACGCTGATATTTTTTTTAAACCACTTGACGTATTGCAATGAAACACGTTTATTTGGAATTAATAGATAACAATCCACAATCAACTTACACAACTCAGCCACTTCTTGTTTTGCAATGCTATTCCCTTTTTTATGTTTTAGCAATTTGTCTTAACGTGAGTGTGGAGATATATCTATATCGACTTTTGCCGAAGCAAAGGATAGAGGAATATAAGTGTAGTCACGTTTGCCCAAACGCACGATAGAGGATATACACAGTAGTAACTTTCTTCCTTGCAGTAGTGTATCAAGAAGTGGCGTTGTAAATATTGACACTGGGTGGATTATTTTCAATTGAAAATATGAACGTTTACATAAAACATTTATGTTTATGCATTATAATAGTATATTATATAATCATTTTAAATTTAATCGTTAACGTTCACTATTGAACATATCAGAAGACCATAGAAATGTCTCTATCATGAAGCATTTAACTTTGCTATAAGTAAAGGCTTTTATATTTGCCTGGTTCCTTTATGACCTTGTACCTTGTACAAACACTGAACAACTAAACAAAAACACTCCATTTTTAAACTTTTTATATTTACAAACTAGGACCCGTAGATATATTTTATATCCTATAGCATAAGTGTTTATCACGTGACTTGCGGTGTGTGAGTGTAATAAAGCCATGCTATATTAATCACATTACACAGTTTGACCTGGGCGACAGAAACCTAGGGGTGAAATCGCAACATGTCGTCATTTTGTGATGAGCATTTATTATTAGTTATTGGGTTTGTTACTGACCCCCTACAGAAATATGTGGGGTCAGTTAGATGTATAGGGTGCGAGGCGGTAGCCGAGTCCCCCTATACGTCTGACTGATCCCACATATTCCCATACAGAAATATGTGGGGTCATATATATATAAGCTATCAGCATGTGGTTAAATTTCTGCTGAACATGCTGATCAGACCGGTCATTTCAGTTCTGCCAGATGTTGGATAAACATAAATTATATATATATATACTCAGTTGCAAAATAAAGTGTATACTGATTTTTGTTTAGATTTAAGTGTATAAAGCTTTTTATAGAATTAAATTGACAAATTACAAAATTAATATGTTTGGTACCAAAGTTTTTATCATTCCAGTTGTCATTTGTTTTTCAATATCATGTCGAATCATTAAGGGACTGTCGCTTGATAAAGAGGACAGGGTGTAAAATAAAATTTTCAAAGTGTACACTTTCTTTTGCAACGGAGTATATATGTACTTCAATATAGATTCCTTTAAAATTAATATTTCTGAATTAATTTACAAGGTAGCGTTTACTATTATTAGTCCACTACCAGTGTATTACCAGGCGTTTACTATTATTAGTCCACTACCAGTGTATTACCAGAGGGGTGGGGGGGAGGGACTATGAGTTTACTCTCCATCTGTCTGTATGTCCGCAAAAACTGGATTGTGATTGTGGACAGTACTAACGCCTCCACACATTTTTATGAAATATGCCCATGCAACCAGACTATTTCGACTGATCATCGAGTACGAATAGGTACCTTCATTTTTTTCTTTTTTTCAAACAAAAATATATTGTTCTTAATTATTTAAAACATATATTCACGATTTAGAGTCTTAAACATGTATATAGTAAAGGAAAATAGTCCCCACCTCTTTACCGTTGATGTGCCAACTCGGATTGTCTCCACTCGAAACTCGATAGTCTCTACTCGAAACTCGATATTCTCTACTTTAAGAGAAACTCGAATTTCTCTAACTCGAAATTCTCTACTCGAAATCGAAACTCGATATTTTCTACTCGAATCTCGAATATCTCTAATCGAAACTCGACACTCGAAGAAAAGAAACCTCAAAAAATGCAATAAATGAAAAAAATCATTTTTTAAATAAATTTGTGACGTCACTGACGTCATGAGAACATGACGTATAAACACTCTTTGACATTCTTGCACAACTAGACCCCTCAGGGGCCTAGGAATCTTTATGTGAGGAAGCTATCACCGGAACGTCGGTGGTTCTACCCAGGTGCCCGCCCGTGCACGAAAATTGTCCGGAGGGGCACCTGGGGTCTTCCTCCACCAATGGAAGCTGGAAAGTCGCCATATGACCTTAGCTGTTGGTGCGACTATAAAATCCAATTCAGTCAGACAACTAGACCATGAACTCTACAATCTATAAAAGTTTCATAAAAGTCCGATCATAAATTCATAAGATACAGCGCTAACAGTAGTTTCATATTAACGCCAGCGGCGGCCATCTTGGATGACGTCATGACTCCAAAATGTTCAGTACACTATTCCAGCCTGAGTTGAATATACCTGTAAAGTTTCTAAGCGCTGTGACCATTATTACTATGAAAAATTATCCTGAGAAGAAGAAGGAAAAATAAGAAAAAACAGAACGAACACAATAGGTATTTTCCACTGAAATACCACTGAAAGGTGGAAAGCCCTAAATTTTACAAAGGGCAATACATGTAACTCTAATTTGAATGAAGACATAGTTACGATTATTGCACTCTGCACTTCCACTCATTGCTCTCTATCGTTGTGTGAAGTTTCACTGTGGTCCCATCAGTAGTTTTGAAGTTATACTCCGGACAAAAGTGGGACGGACGGAAGGATAGACAAAGCAGCGGCGACTATATGCTACCCCGAAATTAACATAAAAATATATTGTGTAATTAAGGTTTTAATAATGTATGGGCATCACAAAGCGTAGAAATAGTTTTTGTCAATATTAAAATAACGTTCAAGAGATACGTTTATAGAAAACTCGGATAGGCGCTGAAATCAATTAACTAAAGCGACATTTTACAACTCGTTTTCAAGTTTCAACATAATTGTATGTATATGTTGTAGATATTAAAACATCGACAGGCATTAAGTTAAGAGTCTCAGCTCATAGGTTAAGGATCGAAACGGTTCGTTGGAAAAATACAATACAAATACCAAGAGAAAGAAGTAGGTGTAAATTCTGTAGTTCGCTTGGAGATGACTTTCATTTTTTATTTCAATGCACATTAAACATAGATTGAAATCTCCATTGTTCAAAAAGTACTTTTGGAAAAACAGCAACATGATCAAAACTATAGACTTATTTCAATAGGAAAATAAGCAAAAAATTACGAAATTTAGCCACATTTGCGAAGGAAAAAGAAAACATAATATCTGTTTAAACTTCCAATAAGAAATACGTGTTCTTATTTTAACACGCTCCTTGCAACTTATACTTATAACATATCATGTAGTTCATAAAACAGAGAGAAACTGTTAAACACTATTATTGTAATACATCAAATTGTCATAACCTAAAGTATGTGTTACAACGAATAGCGCAGTTCATGTTTGGCATTGGTCGACTGTTTTGAGAGTCTGCAGAGTTACTGCAAATTCGGTTGTAAACACTTCATTTTATAAAATTGGAGCCATGACCATTGTTTTCTGCCACCACTCAAGTAGCACCTGCAACGGGATGATGAGGATGATGATGATGATGACCTTTAACGAACTTGACAAAAATGACAAAAAAAGAAAATGACAAAAAAGAACATGAATTCGGAGGTATTCCCCTTGTCTGGATAAGTAGTGGCTCTGTCCTTGCCAGGGACCCCACACGGGGTTGTTATTAAATAGCGTAAATGGTTTTCCATACCCCTTTCATAGTAAAGTGAGAATGTTAACAACCTGTTAAAAACTCAGACCTTGTTGGAATTCTGGGACATTTACTTCATCATACAAATAAACGTGTCTTCTATTAAAGACTGTGTGTGTGTGTGTGTGTGTGTGTGTTTATAAACACGCATTGGTTTATTAACACAATTGGCCAATCATAGTTTGTTCATAAACACCAACTGCCAATGTGGTCAATCGTAATATGTTCAACGGAGAGTTTCAGCATGTCAGTCCCTTAATTTGGAAAAGGCCAAAAAAGAAAAAAGAAAAAAGATGACGATACTTTTTAACTTTTTATATACAATTTTTTATTTTAAAAATAAATTAAATTTTTCTATTCATTATGATACTTTTGAATGTGTTCTCATAAAAATCAATGAATACTTGGGAGAGTGTTTACAAGGTAACGTTAAAGGTTGCATGGTTAACGTAATATTTAACTTATTCATTGGTCCAGATAGAAATGTTCGTTCTATTTATTTTTTGTTAAAGGGAGTACATCAGGCTTTTCAAAGGGGTCTGGGGCTCCGACTTAAAATTGACAAATAATGATATATTCTATGTTAAAGCGCCTAAACCTAATGAATGATCTTAAAAATGACCCCTTAGTTACAAGGAAATTCATTCTGTACAGTAATACGTGCTATCCTAGGTTACGCACAAGAGTTAATTTCAGCATTGTATGCCCGATTCCGTCCTAGCTATATGGTGTATTCGAAGTTTAAACCTTAACAATATGGTTCGAACATCATATTTTGATGGATATAAGTGTTTTATCATGAATTGGAACATTTTTATAATTTAAGATATTTATAGAAAAACCCTGATGTACTCCCTTTAACTGCAGAAGTAACTATGAATTTAAATCTGCCGTACATTACACAAAACTCTACTCGAAACTCGATATTCTCTACTTTAAACCCCCCCCCCCCCCCCCCCCCCCCCCCCCCCCCCCCCCCCCAATTTTTATAATTTAAGATAATTATAGAAAACCCCTGATGTACTCCCTTTAACTGCAGAAGTAACTAGAATTTAAATCTGCCGTACATTACACAAAACTCTACTCGAAACTCGATATTCTCTACTTTAAACACCCCCCCCCCCCCCCCCACCCCCACCACCCCAATAATCGCATTACATATGCATCAAAGAAACTTTACCGGTATTAATAAACGTGTTGACTCAATTATACTACCGGTATTAATAAACGTGTTGACTCAATTATACTCTTTAATGCTTCTAAACCTAAGCAATTAATACTTTGCAGAGATGTCAACTGCCCAGATATAAATTGGGACTCCCTCACTGTTTCTAGTGACCCCACAACGTCCAAGATCGGAACATCCAACAATACCTAATAAACACTATGAGTGAATTCAATCTAGTCCAAATACATGAGGACATATTTGCAATGATAATCTCCTTGACCTTGGTCTTGTATTCACGACTAACCCGTTGCTGATCAACTCATATGCTCCTGGTATTTCAGATAAGTAATAAATGTATGGTTGTTATGGACTCAGACTTACAACCTATGTACCACAACCATAAACTTCGCATAAGCATTTACAATCTGTGTACCGCAACCATAAACTTCGCATAAGCTAACTGGGAACCGATCCAAACACATGGCACCAACCTCCCCAATAATATACATACAAAACACTACATAAGAAATTGAAAACCTATGGCCTACCTTCAAAATCCGAGGACAAAAGTGCACCTTTCAAAAGCGTTCCCTACCATGGTCAGCAAAAAACTCCGAAGATCTCTAAAGAGTAGGCAAGGCTCTACAAAGC